>JAKSZT010053929.1:57269392-57515984 GCA_026826555.1 Tolypeutes matacus | reverse complement strand
TCCTTCCTTCCTTCCTTCCTTCCTTCCTTCCTTCCTTCCTTCCTTCCCTTCCTTCCCTTCCTTCCCTTCCTTCCTTCCTTTCCTTCCTTCCTTTCCTTCCTTCCTTCCTTTCCTTCCTTCCTTTCCTTCCTTCCTTTCCTTCCTTCCTTTCCTTCCTTCCTTTCCTTCCTTTCCTTCCTTTCCTTCCTTTCCTTCCTTTCCTTCCTTCCTTCCTCTCTCTTTCATTCTTTCTCTCCCTCTCTTTCTCTCTTTCTTTTGCATATGAATGTGATTCCAGGTCATTGTTCTTCCCACTACAACAGAATCTTCTCTGTTGTATAGGAGCTGATAGGGTTTTTATATTTATATTTATATTTATATTATTTATATTTATATTTATCTATATTATTTGTCCATGATTATTTGTTTCTATGGTCGGCCACAGCTGCCATGTTCAATTCCTCCTAGTCACTACAGCTAACTGATTTTGGATGTCTTCAGAATAGTCCTCACTACCTAGTTGCAGTGTGGCTGTGTACGGTTGATGCCAAATCACTGCTATATGATCAACAGACACTGAAGTAAGATGACACTGTTAGTGTAGTGTTTTAGTTTCCTACGCTGCTCAAGCAAATACTATGAAATAGGCTGGCTTAAAAAGATCGGAGTTTATTACCTTACCATTTTGAGGCTAAAAGAAAAATCCAAATCAAGGCATCATCAAAGCGGTGCTTTGTCCCTGAAGGCTGTGGCATTCTGCGGTGCCTCCTGGCTTCTCCATTCTCTTTCGAGTGTGGTTGGTTTCAGCTTCTTTCTTCCATAGCTTTTTTTTTTTCTCTCTCTCAATTTCATTCCACTTATAAAGGACACCAGTAATAGGGTTAAGACCCATCCCAACTGAGGTGGGCTACACCTTCTTACCTGGAGTAACCTCATCAAAAGGCCCTACTTACAATGAGTTCACACCCATAGGAATGGATTAAATTTAAGAACATGTTTTTCTGGGGTACATATAGCTCCAAACCATTACAAGTAGCAAGAAATTATATCCTGGAACCTGGATATATTAGGTCCAGGTGATGTGGCCTAGCCCTTCTCTTGAATACTCATTAGAAATGCTTTCACAGACTTCCCTACTGAAGGCAGCACCCATAGTCCTAGTGTTATAAGGGTGTATGACAAAGCTACTCTTTCCATTTTTTAGCGTCTACTCTTACTAGAGCTAACAAGCTAGAAAAAAAAAATAGATAATGGTTTATTTTGCATATATTTGCTCTTTTACTTTTTAAGATGCCAATGTAGCTTTCATGATGCTCTACAGAATTTAGTTAGACTTTTAAAGTTTTCATAAAACTAGAAGTGAATTGCCCTTCTAGGGGGAAGTCTGTTTGGGTTTACCTCCTCCCAACTCCCTCCTTATTTGTTCAGCATCTTACTCCACATGGAATCTATAGATTTTATTTAAATTGGGCAAACTTCCACAGATACATCTGCGCTAGAGAAATTCTACTCTTTCAACATTCTGCTTACCACTAATGTTCCTTTTTTCATTTGGGCTTTTAATTTGGATGAATTCCAAGTTACCATTTATTCTGATTGAAACACTACTAATTACACAAAGTGTCTTAATAAAGAATGGAAACACCATTCAGAGCATCCTCCTTGTGGTATTCTAATACCTAGTAGCTTTAAAATAGCATTAGGTTCCTTTTCTTCCATAGCTCTTACCAAATTAAACTTTTAGCTATGGCAACTTTTGCTCTTTGCTGATTTTCCAATGCTATATAAACTTGGAGGTTAGATTCTTGGATAGTTCTTGATCATTCAGATAGATCTTAAATTTGACCAAGTAGAAAAGTTTAAGCAATCATAGTGATTTTCCACTGAGGCTTAAAATAAGTAACTAGAAATGAGCTAAAGATAGAAAATGAAAATAAATGAGCTTGCAATGCCCATATGGGTGAAATATATGATAAGGTGGAAGTGAGTAGTTGTGCAGTGAAGGGATATCACAGGGGTGTAGTGATACTATTGGGTTGGGCGATGCAAGTTTGACAGGGATTAGGGTGGGGAGGGTGGGTTGGATGGTCCATGGAACTGGGGCAGGGGAGGGTTGGAGGAGGGAGCAGGTGGGTGAACACTGGGGATTGGTGGGTGTGTGGTTGAAACTACCATATTGGGGAAGCTCTTTTGGCAAAATGACAAGAAACGGTTACTGGTTTGGGGTGTTGGATAGGGGGCATTCAGGACAGGGTGTACCTGGGGCATTCTGCTAGAGAATGTGCAAGTGATGATTTTGTCATAGTGTGTTGTATCAGTATGTGGAGACCCACATAATGAGTGGGAAGGAGTTGGACCCCCATCCTGGGGAGGCCCGATATGTTCTCAAACAAAGAGAAGGGTGTCTCTCGAGAGCATGGGCAGTTCCTAATGGGGAGGGGGGGGCAGACAGACATTGTGTCAAGCCCTCAGTGTTGTTGCAAGTAACTATGAATCTTGTCCTTCAAGTGAAGCCTGGTGGTCAACATGGGTCCCGAAGGAAGGGAGAGGGAGAAATAGAATAGATGGAAGAGGGGGTATTTAGGGGGCAATGGAAGTGTTCTGCACAATCTTGCAATTATGGATACACACCATGTTAAATTTCATCAAAAATTTATAAAAGTGTATGGTCTAAAATGTAAACCATAGTTTTACATTGACCATGGTTAGTAGCTATGTTTCAATATTTGTACATCAGTTGTAACAAATGTACCATCCACACATAAAAATGTTATTAATACAGGAAGGGGGAAAGGGGGGAGGATGTTGGGTATAGGTGAGTCCCCTGTATTCTATATGTGACTTTACTGTGACCTAAAACTTTGAAGACAAAAATGAAAAAAAGTAAAACACTGGGGAAGAAGTGGAAGAAAATGTCACTGTACATACAGGATAAGAAATAATACAGTGATGAAAGGCAAAACGTCAAAAATATTTTTAAAATATTTTTCATTATTTTTTAATATCCCAATTAAAAAAATTTTTTTTAGTTTTATTTTTTCTAAATTATTATGTATTTTATTTCTTATGCTTAAACCTATCATTATTATTTCATTTTCCTATTAATTGTATTTGGCAATATTCTTGGCTTCATTTTTGAAGAAGCTTTGGATCACAGAAGGGTTACAACTATGTCAGGGGAGGATCATTGGTGTGGGGTGTCAGTGGTGGGGGATACATGGGAGGAAGTTCACCTGGGCATACATATACGGCTTATAAATGTGTTCAGATGTTCATGGGGCATGTCACAGTGGGTAGAGATTCACACAATAACCAAAAGAAAATTGAATTCCCATCCTGGGGAGCTCTACCACATTCTCTAATGGAACAGCAACAATCCCCCAAGTACAGGGGCAATGACTATTTGAAGGAGGATGGTCCGTTGATGGGCCCTTGATATTGATGACTATGCTTATAAGCCTTTGCTCTTGAAATTGAAACTTAGCCTAGTGTTGTAGGGTGCCTAAGAGTTATCTCCTGAGAGCCTCCATGTTGCTCAAATGTGGCCTCTCTCTAAGCCAAACCCAGCATATAAATGCATTACCTTCTCCCCAGCATGGGACATGACTCCCAGGGATGAGCCTCCTTGGCACTGAGGGATTACTACCAAGCACCAACTAGCAATGAAACAGGAAAAAGACCTTGAATAAAAGGGGGAAAAGGTAAAGACAAATGAGTTTATATGGCTAAGAGACTTCAAAATGAGTTGGGAGGTCTTCCACTTAAGCATGTATCAGCAGGATCTCATAGACTGCCAAAGTAGATTCTACCCCAAATAATGGGGCTCCTGAGGGCTCTGGAGATACCCAGATCCTACGGTCATGGCAGAAGCTCTGGAGTTTGGTGCCTTGCCAGTGGGCCTTACTTTGGAGTTTGTGTTCCCAAGTGTGACAGAGTTAGACTCAGTTGTGGTTTCTCTACACACGCCTCTTCTGTCCCTTCTATTTGAATCTATAGTTAGTGCTGGAGTTGGTAGGTGTACGTCCAAGAGACTTGAATCTTTGGGCTGTCCATGTGCCAGCTGGGCCCTGAGCCTCAGTGGAGTTGCAAAACCTACTCTTCAGTTCATAGGACTCGCCTAGGACAACTAACAAGGAGATGAGGATGGGCAGCCACCATACCAAGGAACTAAGAGATTCTATAACTGCAAGCAAGAGAGTCCCACCCATCAGCCATATGGGGTTAAAGACCCCTCTCAATTAGAGGTGGAATGGGCATCACCATCCCAGAATCCTCAGGATTGGGGAATAAAATATGGACTAGAGTGGACTTACTGGTATTCTATTATAGACTTATTGTGATTCTAGCAGTAGATGGAATTATATCATTGATGTGGAGACAGTGGCCACTGGAGGTGCTGAAGGCAGGGAGAGGGAAAAAGAGGTGTAATATGGGGGCATTTTCAGGACTTGGAATTGTCCTGAATGACATTGCAATGACAGATACAGGTCATTATATATCCTGCCATAACCTACAGAATTGAGTGAGAGAGAATGTAAACTACAATGTAAACTATAATCCATGCTTAATGGCAATGCTCCAAAATGTGTTCATCAATTACAATGAATGTACCACACTAATGAAAGAAGTTGTTAATGTGGGGAAAAGTGGGAATGTGGGGAGTGGGCATATGGGAATCCCTTACATTTTTTTAATGTAACATTTTATGTAATCTAAGTATCTTTTAGAAAAAATAAAAAATATATTTAAAAAAAGAAAATGAGCTTGAATTTTTTGCTTCTCACATCCCTCAGGGTTTATTGAGTTGGATCATCTTTTGTTTCCTTATTTGTATTACTATAACAAATTGCATTGATGCTCCCAATTCTTTTCACCTCCTCTTATCCACAGCCTTTGCTATGTAATTTTCCAGTTTTCCTGTCAAGATTTAAAGTATTTTCCTCACGTCTTAAGTCTGCGTTCAGGCTGTGACTTGCTTTGGCCAATGGGCTATCAGTTGACATGATGCAAATAGAGACTTGAAAAAAACAGTTCTGTGGTTGGGCTTATTCTCCTGTGCTTCAGCCATTGTCATGAAAATGGCAGGTCCAGGGTGAGCCTAGTGCTCTCTGGCTGAGGATGACACACATGAAGCAGAGCCAAGTCAACCCAGCCAAGACCAGTCTTGATTAACTTACCTTCAGATGACCTTCAGGCACATGAGTGTTGGAGGCAGCCAGAAAAATGTGAAGCTAAATGGCCGACTAACAACTAAAAACTAGCCTGATCCTATATTTAGCCTTCTTTTGTATTAATAGCTTACCCTGTTCCCCCACCCGCGAAACCTTCCCGCCTCCCACAGGTAACAAACCCTCCCTAGCAACCAACTGTGCCCAATCCCTGCCTAACACGTACTCCCTCCTCTTCCACGCCCTGCCTCTTACTCCACCCCTTACCTAGCTTATAAAAGGCTGTGCACTTCCTCAATAAAAGAACCCCCTGCATGCTTACCTCGTCTCCGCTGTAATTCTTTCCCTCGCCGTCAAGGCCCCCGGGACGCCGACTACCTCCCGGCGCTCCCCCCCCATCCTGCCCGTCAACAACACATGAGTGAGTGCATAGGCCTTCAGAGACATATGAAAAATAAATATTTATTGTATGCCACTGAGGTTTGTGGTTGGTTGGCACACAGGTTTTTTTTAGAGTAAACCTAACTGATACCATCACCAACTAGATTACAAGTTTTTTTGGAGGGAAAGGGCCTTTGTTTTATTCATTTAAAAAAGAATCTTTGGTGCCTTAGCACTCAGTAGATGTTTATTTAATGCTTATTGGATGGCTTCATGGATAAAGGAGGCACTTATTTTCTTAATTCATTTTTGCTATCCTGAAAGTTCATGATAATAGCCACAGCTGGGTGCCTCAACATCTAATAGCAAAGGCCTAGTAAGGGAACTAACCTGTAATTAAGTACCCTAGAAAAGCTGGCTCAGTTTCTTTTCCCCAAGCTCTCCAAGGATAATTTCTATGACCCTATCTCCTGATTTGGTTGGTGTTTAATCACTCTTAACGGTAAGAACTTCTGCTAAGGATAAATAACCATCAATGAATGGATAAATGAGCACTAAATTGAAAGTTTTTTACATCCCAGCTAAACATAGGCAGTAGCATTTTGTCTCAGGCCAGTTCTAGAGCAAAGTAAGGAGTGGGCAGTTTGTGTTGCCTGTTAATCTCACCTCCTACTTTTTGTCTCCTAAAATAAATGTCTTCCTTATATAAAACCCTATTTTTTAAAATGGGTCTAAGAGACACCTAAATGAGGAGTTATAGGTGGTATTGTCTGTCATGAGGAGATTTGCATGTTAACATTCTTTCATTTATTCACTCATTTAATAATGCTGTGTAGTCCCTCTGTCCAGCACTGCGAGAAGTATAGGGGATTCTATGGTGACTAAAGTAAACATGGTTTCTTCCTGCATGGAGCTCATGATTTCGAAATGAGGGGAAGTGAGATGAGAGAGACACTGTATAAGACTAGTACA
The DNA here is from genome assembly GCA_026826555.1 of Tolypeutes matacus. NCBI lineage: Eukaryota > Metazoa > Chordata > Mammalia > Cingulata > Chlamyphoridae > Tolypeutes > Tolypeutes matacus. The sequence continues at coordinate 57,509,484 of JAKSZT010053929.1, read as the reverse complement.
TGTTTGAAAAGGAGAGGTGAAGGGAACAATGGGGTATATGGCAAGAATTGCTAACTTAGTCTACAGAGTCAAGGATTTCCCCTGGGTAAATGATGTTTAAACTTGAAGGGGAAGTTGGTGTTGGTTTAAAAAGTTGGGGAAAATCATTTCTGGAGGAAGAACTGTGAATGTAAAGGTCCTGAGGAGAGGAAGACCATAATTTGTTCCAGGAACCAAAGGGAAATCCAGGCTGACTGGAGTGAAAAGAAAGGGGGTGGGAGTGATCCTTGATGATGGAACTTTGAATAGTGCTTAAAGTTTTAGCATAGTGTTTGTCAAGGTAATGCCTTCGAGTAGTGTCTGGATCACAGAGATGCTTGTTAAAGAAGCAGATCCCTCCTCCCCATCCCCAGTATTACACAAGCAGAATCTCTAAACAGAGCCTCTGATCTGAATTTTTAACAGACTTATCAAGCAATTCTTATGCACCCTAAATTTGAGGACCGCTGTCTAAATAAATAAGCTCCCAAGGTAGAAAAATGCCATATGTAAGGAATATATATGGGTAGAATGCACAGTAATCTTGAAGCTCTTAAAATAATGCCACATGGGTGAAGGTCCATGTCCTTGTGGCCAGAGGAGTTGCTGATTGTCTTTGAATGAATAGGAGCATTGGATAGTGCTGAGCAGGTCCACTAGTCCTGAAAAGTTCTGTTTTGAAAATAATGTATTCAATGTGGAAATATAAAATAATTTTAAAACAAATTTAGCAAAAAAAAAAAATTTTTAGCTTTAAGTTACATGCTGCAGTAACTCTTGGGAAGATTTCTGAACTATAACTACCATGAATATTCCCTTAATAGACGTTCTCTTGGCTAACTTGCTGGATTTGCAGACTCTCTCCAGGCTCTTTCCCCATGTATCCAGGTGCTTGTTTAAGTATGATATTCTTAAGGAGAAGCACACACCCCTGCTGCTACACACTGAGTTTTATTCTTACAACGAATCAATTGTGTTTTTTTCTCAAACCTGTTTATACTACTTGTTCCCCATTTTGTGGTTATGAAAGTTAATTGAATTTAAATAACAAAACATGATTGTAAAAGAGTTATTACTTCTGTTACCGGATTTAGTCTAGGTACTTGCTTTGGCTGCAGAAATGAATTTCAGAGCACGTCAGGTGAGTGAGGCCAGCAATTTATTCAGGTAGGGAGAGAAGAGAAATGAGAGAAAATAACAGATCACGGGTTCCCGGTAGGGGTAAGGGGCTGAAAAGTGATAGAGAGGGCTGATTTATAGACTACAATTTCCCATTATAGATTATAAATGCCCAGGTTTTACTTGTGTGTTGATCCGTGCAGGGGGGATATGGCAAGAGCAGGGTGCAGAAGCCACGAGGGCCCCAAGCACAGCAGCAGGAGCAGGGGGCGGCAGGGGTCAGGAACAGGAGCAGAAGGGGCGATTTGATCTTTGCGCCTGCCTTTTAAACTGTTAATTATTCTACCCCTTTGCTAATGGCATGGAAGGAGTCCCAGGTGTTTGCTGTTTTGATTGATAACCCCACCCATCAATCCCCAGCGTGGGGCCAGTGATAATGTCCCGGGAGAATATCTACAGAATCTCTTAGGAATCTCTGGGAATCTCATTCTGCGCAGTGGAAATCTCACGAGGATCTTCCAACAGCCATCTTGGGGGGTATCAGTGTCCACGTAGACTTATTGCCAGGTTCCAGATCTGTCTATCCCTATATGAAGCCTGCTTCACTTCTATGAAAACTAAGTGTAAGGATTTGGAAAGTTTTGAGAATTGATTTTTCAAATTGCTTTTTTTAAAGGTGAAGAAACAAAAGGTACTAGAAAAATCAGAAAAATCTAGATGGATTTCACTTTGAATGGCTTCGTCCATGTCTTTAACTTCTTATTGCACATATACAAAATAAAATTAAATAACTGGCATGTGTGAAGGATGCATAATGCGTTTGTGCAAAAGGTCAATTCAGATGTCCAGCCAGTGACCCCGTACCAAAGAAATGACTTTGGCCTTACATCTGAAGTTTGGTAAATTAATGCATGAAGTTTTTAAGTTAAATTAAAATGTTAAGTTATGTGGGTGTCATTTTTCATGATTCCCATCTTTAACCCATTTTTAAAATTAAATAAGTAGTTATGAGTCCAGATATCATCTGATAAGAAGGCTTTTACTCTACAAAGAATATGGAGATTAGTGTTCTCATATCACGGAAGGTAGCAAATATAGGATGGTTATATGACCACCTCTAGCCCTCTCAGAATAGAAATGAGATAATATATGGTAATGAAAGTCCTTAAAGTGTGAAAAGCACTACATAAATGTAATTCATTATTGTAATTTTTGGTGACAATAGAAAGAGTGTTATAAAACCAGACTCTCTTTCTTTTTCTGATGATATCTTATTTTTCCCTTTGTTTTATTTATCCTAAAAACAAAGAGAGCAGCATGTTTATTTCCATCTGCAGAAACCCAAAGATTATGGATGCTTTCGAGAAAGGGTTTCTTGTCCTGTTTTTTGTTGTTTCTGGTAGTAACAGTAGGCGTAGCAAGAACAGGGGACTTCCAAAAACTTCTGTGACCTCTACTCTCATCATCCTAGAGACCCAAATTGAGACAGGAACTTTTCTTTCTGACTCAGCCAGAGCCTATCTCACAAGAGAAAGGCAGCCTAAGAAAGGAATAACAACTAGAGGTGCTTGGAATTCAGGAACACTCTCATGAGGAACAAGAGTTTCTGGTTCATGGCTGGAGGCTGAAACATCAGATACTGACATCATCCTGCAAAATTAATGTATCTGGATTCTCCTTTTCCAGCAAATGCAACTGAATAATCTTGACTAAGACATTTGTGAAACTAGCCTTTGCTCCCAAGGGGTGACTAAGAGGGGGTCCCAGAACCTGGGTTTTATTTTCTAGGATTAAGTTACTTCCAGTGGTGTACACTTACTAACTCCCCCTTTTTCCATTTATTTGGAAAGAATTTATACAATAAAAATTACCTCCAGAATCCTTAGAAATGGACCATATGAACAAATAATGAAGGGTTGCTCTAGCCATTTTATATTTTGTAATTGGTCTGGTAGTCATTTTTGTGTAGTTCTGTGATCATTTATATGATTATTTTAGTTTGCTAGGCTGTTGAATGGGAATTTATTAGCTTCTAAGCTTGTGGTTTGAGGCTGAGAAATATGTCCAAATCAAGACATCATCAGGCAATGCGTTTTTCCTGAAGATCAGCTGTCAGCAATCCTGGACTCCTCTGTCACATGGCAGGGCACATGGCAGTATCTTCTGGTCTCTCCCTTTTCTTCCAGGTTTCCTTGCTGTCAGATTGTTGCTTCCACAGCTTTCTCTCTCTTTGTCTGTATTTCATTCTTTTATAAGGGACTCCAATAAGAGGATTAAGACCCACCCTGGGCCATGCCTTAACTCAAGGAATCTTATCAAAAGATTTATACCTACAGGTGTATGGATTAACTTTAAGAACATGATTTTCTGGGGTTACATAAATTCCCCACATGATATACTCCACACATGATGTACGCCAGATTCTCTTGTTATCAGGGTCTCTATTCTTAACCACTGCTCTTTAAGCAATATATTTATTGGCAATTCTAGATGACAGATGGATATGTGCTAAGATGATGTGTGTGCACATCTGATTTTTCTAAATGCCCACAATAATCAAATCAATGGACATTAAGTGAATATCTGGCATGCTACATTTAAGATTGCTGTGTACATTTTGTTTGGCATTACAAATTGACTGTCTAACAGAATTAGGTAGAGAGAATATTTATCAGATACATGATGCCTTGTGAATAATTGACTAGCCACACAGGTGCATTTCCTACATTTTAGGGAATGTGTATTATTAAAAGATTATAGGAGGAAAATTCCAGAGATTCCTTGTCATCCTTACAACAAAATTTTGTGCGCAACTTATCGTGTAGCCAAAAGGTTTTTAAATTCCTTGCTGTTTTTGTGATATTATATTTACCACTGTTGTCCTGAGAAATGGATTTTTATCATTTATTCTGATGCTAATTACTACGCTTTAAATAAAATTGGCTTGCTACCCTAGCTATACCCCCTCAAAGCCCCCTGTGCTTTTCCCTCATAGCATGTGTCACAATTAGAATGATACAATAACTCATTGAATGATAAATTTCATGTTTGTAACCCCAGAAAATTAAAAACTGCATGCAGTCAAGAGTCTTGACAGAAGTATAACTTCTACTGTGTCCCCAGCAAATAGCAGGTCATCAATGTGTATTTTTTAAATTAAAGAATGAATGAACAGCAAGAGTGGGGAATCTGAGGCTTTCCTCCCCTCTTTCTCCGCTTGGCCTTCCTAGGGCTGTTGTGTACAATGGAAGAGGCCCCAGCAGGAGACCGAGGGGACCTAGGTAATGAGCACCCTGAAAACCTCTGCCCAGCCAATGACTCAATCCCTCCCCCTTTGCCTCTGAGTGTCAGATGTCCTGCCACTGTGGACATAGGCAGTTGCGGACATAATTATTCTGAGACTGGCAAAGGCTTTAGCATGAAACCAAAGACAAACAAATAAAAAATCACTTCCTCAGACGACCGTTCATGTGCTACACACAGAACCCTTAGTGAAGAAAATATATTATGGCAAACTATTTTATTGCAAGTACTCTCTTAACCTTTTGAAGTTGGCCTCAGAGAGAAGAATTGGGTACTCTCCAACAATCGTCTGTAGTGCCACTGTCAGAGACAGAGCATAGGTTGGCTGAAATGCAGTTCTAGCAGAATTTTATATTTAAGTGTTGTGTTATTCTGATTCTATTCACACAAATAACTCACCATACATAGTACAGCTACAAAATAAATTGTTATATTACTATCATTATACTAAGCCTTATGGTTGGGGAAGTAGAGTAGGCTGCTGGGGATGTAAGGCAATAGGGACTTCAGCAAACAAGTTGAAGATAGAGAAAAATGAGCATGACCACTATCTAAGGAAATTCATGTAAAAAAGTTATCATCATCATCGTTATAATTAATAATAATAAACATTAGTGAACATAATTAAATTTGATGAAAGAATGTGAACTCGAAAGATCTGATGACCCAAAACAGCAAAGCAAGAAAACTCCAAGTAGGATGTAAATACTAAATTTTAAATATTAAAAAAAACTCCCATGTTGTATTATCATTTGGTGATTCAAACATTATAATGAAATAAAGTATAATAGGTATAGAAGAGCAAGAAAATAGATGTGGTCAATTATAATTTTAAAGTCAATCAATTAACAAATATCTGGGTCCTTATGGTCCCCTATTAGACTATTACAATAAACTCTGAAATGACTTTCCTACTTTCCATCTCTCCTACTAGTCCACCAGGCTCCTTTTCCTGGCTCTGCCTCTTGGTTACTCTCTCCTTTTCACAAATTCATATCTTGGAAGGTTCAGCTTGAAGGCCAACTGTCTTCTGTGAGGTGTTGTCTGATAACTTAGCTAAAAGAAATGTCTCTCCCTTCTAAACTGCCATAGAACTTTATCAACACCTCTCTGTTGATGCTTGGAACTTTCTAACTTGTATTTTAGTAACTAATGCACATTTTTAAAATGTCCCTACTAGTCCATAAGAGTAAAATTTTTCTTTGACTTTGCACTGTTTACACCACAGAGCTTATTAAAATATCCAGTACACACAACATGTGCTCAATTGATAATTGTACAATTTTCAAGAAAAGTTTTTGTGAGATTCCAGGAACAATCTTTCTCTTCTCCATTTCCTTCCTTCCTCCCTCTCTCCCTCCCTCCCTTCCCTTTTCCCTCCATTAGTATCTATTAAACCTCCCACGCCCACACATACATGCTAAGACATGATATTAGTTGTTGAAGACACACTGGGGACAAGTCAGAAATGCTTCCTGTCCTAATGGAAATTACATTTTTAGAGGAGATTCAGTCATTAAACAACTGATTTTCACTATTTTAATTATAAGTGTTGGAAACACAGCAAAGAAGTACAGAGTACTATGAGAGCTTAAATAAAGGAATCTCTCCTGGTTTGGTGAGAAAAGGCGATGGGGTTTGATAGTCTAGAGAGGATCATCTGGGAAATGATGTTAAATTTGAATTGTGAAGAACTAGGAGTACTAGTAGGAAAATAGGAGAGGAGAAGAGAGTGAGGAGAGTATTCCAGGCAGAAAAAAAGAAAGTATATGACCTTGAGTGTTCAATTTTCTTCTCCCTAACTTGTATGTCCTCTAGTTAACGGAAATAAAAATTCTTTTTTATCGAATTATTAGGTTCGCTTAAAGAGACATTTGTAAAGATCTTTTAATTCCTTTATAAGAAAAAAACACAATGTATTAATTTTTAAAATTATACATTTTTAAAGAAGCTTGCATTTTCTTCTGTGAATTAAAGTACAGTATGTTGAACCCTGGCCATGTGACTAAATTGGAAATCTTGCTTTCGTTACTCACATACTAATGGGGACGGGGTGGGGAGGTATCTGATTAAGTGTTTGTGGTTTTTTGTTATATTTATATATAACTGCAAATATTCCTAGTGAAAAATACCCTTTAGACAAAGGGAATGAGAAATTTACATAACCGTTATATACGTAATCTTTTTGCCCGTGAAACTAAGTCTTAATAGATGACTTGTGATAAGATTACAAAGATATTTTTTAATCTCTCAATTCAGCAGTCAGGTTAAAGCTCCCCAATATGAGGCTGCATTGCTCTCTAGTCCTGTCACTTTTAGTAGTATGTTTTACATGAATTTTTAAAAAGTTTTTTTTTTTCTATTAAACTTTATTTTCCTTTATCAGAGTAGTTGTGGGTATACAGAATAATCATGCATAAATTATAGGAGTCTCATATACCACCCTACCACCAACACCTTGCATTGGTGTGAAACATTTGTTAGAATTGATGATAGCACATTTTTATAATTTACTATTAATTTAAGTCCATGGTTTAACTTAGGGTGCCCTGTTTGTGTAGTGTACTTCCATGGATTTTTTTTTTTTTTTAAGTTTTAATCTGTTACCATATATACTATCTATAGTATATAGCAACAGAATTTTAATTGATTTGGGGGAGTCACTTTAACTTGAAGGGCAGAGAAGGAATTTCTTAACATTGATTTTTAAATTTATTCTCTATACGAGAAGGTAAATGGGTTATGTGGCTTTGTAGGTACAGGAAGGCAATGAGAAAGCTTGAGTCTTCCTTGAGAGAACTATCAGACCTAACCCCATAATTTCCCATTTAGGGATTGTTAAGGATGAATTGAGTCCCCCCAAAAGAAATGTTGTAATCCCCAGTATGTCTGAATGTGAGTTTGTTTGCACACAGGGCCAATACTGGAGGAGAGTGGGTCCTTATTCCAATATGACTGGTGTCCTAATAAGAAGAGGAAATTTGGACACAGACAAACAAAGGGGAGATTCCACGTCAGGCAGCATACACCAATGTATTATTCTGTTTATAGGATTAAGACCCATCCTGATTGAGTCCCATCAGAAAAGCCATGGAAAATTATTAAAATTCCAAGAATTAGACCTCTCCTCAGAAGGCAACATGAAATTGCCTGACAGGGATCCAACCAACATATAACTTCTTTAGGTGCTTTAAATTTTCTTCACTGAAACACAGCACAAAGTGATATCCCTAACAGGCAGCAGAGGGCTTGTAATCCAAATGAGAGTTCCAAGTTCAACTTCTCACTTTTCAAGCCCTGGAGAAAATAACCCTTTATCCATTTTGGGTTGGTAACAGGAACCAAACCATAAAGGTATTTCACTCCTTTCTCTGTAAGTTGTAGTCATTGTGAATTCCCTCCACTAGATCACAAAGGGGATTATTAGAGACAGACCTTTTCTGTCCTTCAAGTTAAAGTGACTTCTCCAAATTAATTAAAATTCTGTTGCTGTATACCTCTCCCAGTTCCCTTCTCTTCCAAATACATTCTACACACAAACTCAAATGAATTAATATTTTATTTCTAATTAAAAATAACTGCAAAAGAGTGTCATATCATGTCACAGTGGACATACATCAACAATGTGTTTCAACTGGAACTCTAGGGAAGAAAGACCTTAAATTATATGCATGAATATTCAATACGTCAATGAATCTTTCAATCACAAGTTAAGGTTCAGAAAGGAAGACAAATACACAAATCAGACAATAAACACTTAAAATGAAATTCTAGGCCCAGAATGCCTATTATGCTTTCTGGCTGTATGTCGATACAACCTAAACATCTAACTAAGTGAAAAATACAACTCAATTATTTTACCCACATAATATTGAGCAATTTTTAAATTTCCCTCCATCAAAGAGAAGTATCTAGTCACTTAAATATATGCAATATTGTTTAAATGTCCAGCAAGAAAGAATCATTTCTATTTTTAGAAATATGATACTTTCCAAAAGTATTTCTGAAGAACATGATCTATTTATGCCCAGTGACAATACAGAAACATGGTTCTTAGCACTTATTTGTGGAGAAATGGAAGCTCTTCCAACTTTAAGTTGAAATATATATTTAACTTATAAATTTGAAACAGCATATATTTAATGCCTAGAAACACCACCAGAAAAGGGATAAGAAAGAAATATATTTTAGATAAATAGCACAGAAATCATTGGAAACTAACATTTCAAAGATTGTGGCTTCAAGGATAGTTGGGTTTAAAAAGTACTATTGGATCTCTTTCTCCTGGGTTGGTCCTTGGGAAAAAAGAGTAGGTAGATTTGGGTTTTATGGTCAGTGAACTTTGATCCAGATAACAAAGCTGCTTGGCAAAGGCTCCAGAAAAAACAAGAGTCCCTTTTTTGAAAGACCTAGAAAGGCCTCCAAAAGAATTTCAAAGGAAAACCCCACTTTCGTCTCTAAATCTAATACATATGGCATCCTGTGTAAATTAACATCAAAACTAAGTTAGGAAGCCATGACTTTAATACAGAAAATTTGGATTATGATCTGTTTCATAAACAGACATCCTTCCTACAGTTTCTGGACTTTTTATTATGAAATATGGAGACGAATGCAGTCTGAAATGGGAACGGCTGTGAAGATTGGGTCAACAAACAGTACATTAGCAACTCATGAGATTTCACAAATGGTTGACATTTAATGGACAAGAATTGTGGCTTTGATCACTCTTTTTCTCTTCAATGTGAAATTTTTCCAAAGACTGGAATGTCTGCAATTGTTTTACAATCTGTAGTTCATTGAAGAACACAAACTGTGAATCAAATTCTCTCATGTAAATCACTTGTTTTAATTCAGAGTAAGGGATATTCATAATGAGAGATCCTGCATCTATACAAATTAACTTATGCTTTCAGTAGTGAGGCTATTGGTCAACTAAAAATTTAGTCATAAGATAGTTTTTCTATTTGGGATGTTTCATTGCCCTGTACTTGTAAGCTTAATAATATAGAATTCCATAGAATGGTGTTGAGCTGAAGCATCCTAAGGTATTTAAACAAAGGAACATGTGCAGGATAGCATCATAGCTTAGACAATAATAGTTATATTTTATTTTATTGCAAAAAATATGTTCTAAGTTTGAGTAATATCTGTGCCAGAACTGAAATAGGAAATGGAAAAAATCAAACCCATGTATCTGCATGAGACTCTTGGGCTCTTGTTTCACTCACCAGGTATGTAGTGGAAGAAATATTATCGCTTCAAAAAGGGCTTCAATGTTTATCGGTTTATAGAAAGAGCGAGCGACATGGAATAGCTCAAGGGGCTTAGGAAGGCAGCCATCTACAGAATAGAAAACAGAAGCAAAATGGTTTATCATTTACTTAAGAATTGTCTGGTAGGTGTCAATTTGCATAGTTGCAATCAAGTTAAACAAAGGCCTTCCCCCATGGATTTACATTCCATGGTCAAAATCGACAGAATATTTGGTTAGGTTTGGAGGTTTGGCAGGCGAAGAGAAGAGCAAAGAGGGGATACAATTGATAAAAATAAATGGAATTTATACTTTTAAGTGTACTGCCTTCTCACTGTTAGATATTCTCATAATACTAGGCCAAAGTTATTATTTTTTAAGTGTTTTGCAAAGGTTTTGGGTGGGCAGCCTTAAATTCCTGAAAATTCCTTAACCGATCTATTATTTTGAAAAGCCATTTTGGCCAAATCATCTTGTTAGGTATGGTGATGTTTCTCACATGATTTCTGATTGAATGGGGTTCTCTGTAGACTGGGAAGTTCAGGACCAGGGAGTAGCTAAGGGTTTTGTGAAAGGACAGAGAATTCCGTAGAGTGGAAAAGTAGTGTGGGTATCCAAAAGCCTTTGCTGTGCCAAAGAAAGGAAATATACTACTCTATTAGGCAAAGTAGGCAGAAAGACATCCAAGCTATATGTTTTTAATCATTTTAACAAGCAGCAGTGAAAATACCAATAAAATAAACCTTAAGAATACTGTTTATACAACAAATTTAAGTGACCTTGAATGTTTTTAAACACCAATTTATCATGAACAAACCCATACTGGGTTCATATGCAATACATTAATCATCAACAGTATGAAATAAGCTACATAATAAAATTAAATTAAATCTCAATTTACCAAAACATTAACATGCTAACAACTACCAACTTTGTGAAGTCACAGTGTAAAAACAAAATGAATAAAACACTACAATCACTATACCAAACAATGTAATTGAAGCTAAAATGCTATTTTCTCTGGTTCTTTTTAGAGAAAATAACAAGTTGTTTACTTTAATGCAGTGACATTTTATTTTGTGATTAATTTTAAAATAACATTGTAAAAACTACAAACTCGTTTTAATTTGACAAGCATTTGGTAATTAATTTTCAAACAATGCTATGGGAACCCAGAAAGCACTCTTCCTTTGACATGTATTTTATAATTTATTTTAAAACAATGCTGCACAAATCTGCAAAGACATAATTCATTTGGGAGTTCATTAATTATGCAAATGAGTTGCAATTAACAAATCTGTTCCAAGGATGGCATTTGCATAATAATGAACTTCATGTTTGTGACATTATTTAATAAGATACCTTTGTGCATTTTTAAACAAAATGCTCCTGTGAATATTATGCAATAAGATAGGGTTGAAAATGGACATTTAGTCAATGAGATTCAGAACTGTATCTTGAAAAATGTTAAAATAAGCAGAATTACATGTAATTCAAATAATGAATATGGAAATTCTTCTTAAAATACCGGACTTCAGATTAATTTCAGTTTCCCTAAATAGCAAAAGACTTTAATTTACAGTTAGAATCACCAATATACATGTAAGTCTAAAGTCAGATGAACAAGCAAAAATATAAATTTCAATTTAATATTTCAAGTAAAGCCAGGTCATACACTGTGCCCATTAATCTCAAAACATAAACCTCTCAATAGAAAGGAAGATAAAACATTGGTCTGAAGGCCTCTCCTTTCTTGGAGATTATGACAGGATGGCCAGAAAACTAGGTTGACATTCAATTATTCAATCAACAATATTTCATTAAATATATAAAACTGGCCAGAAATTTACTCGCATAGGGCAAATAAAAAGAAGATGATTTCTACTTTCAGGTGGCATGAAGTCTAATAAGGACAGAAACATAAAAACACTAATTAAAATTCAATGAATTTTAAGGGTGAGAAATACAAAATGTACAAGAGTGGTAGCAGATGTGGCTCAAGCAGTTGAGCGCCTGCCTCCCACATGGGAGGCCCCATGTTCGGTTCCCAGTGCCTCCTAAAAACAAAGACAAACAGCAAGCAAACAAATAAACAAAAAAACAACTCAGGGGAGCTAATGTGACTCAGTGGTTGAGTGCTGGCTTCCCATATACAAGGTCCCAGGTTCAGTCCCCGGTACCTCAAAAAAAAAAAAAAAAAAAGTTATGGGAGTATAGAAGGCAAGAATAGCGAACTCACTTTGGTGGAATTCAGTAATGTATCAAAGAAAGGGACTAAATATTTTGAAGGATGGAAAGAAAAAAGTTCACTAGTAGGTAAGAAGTTGAAGAGAATTTGAGAATAAGGAAACTGCATATACAAAGTCATGAAATAGTAAATGGTTGAGATGTATTTGAGGAAATGGTAAGGTCACTATGACTTGAAGCAGAAGATATGAAGGTATGAGTTGGGGGATAAATGCTTTCGGAACAAGAGTATCAGGAGAATTACAGGTTCAGTTTGAGATTTTTGAAAAGAATGATAACAGTGCTATGGCAGGTGGTTTGGAAGGGACAGGGCAATGGATAATTTTCTCTGCAGTTGATCAGTAGCAAAGAATGACTTGATTAGTCCATGATAAATGCTTGAGTATAGAATAAGAACAGGTGAGCTTATGAGCCAAGTATTTGCCGGATGGCAAATGATGTAACTCTGTGATGACTATTGGATCTTATGATTTTATCATATAGCTTCCCTATTTTCTCTTTAGTTGTGCTCTTAAGCCTCTCATGTGCCATCTGAGTTTGAAACCAAGGATCTCTTAGAAATTACTCCATGCCCCAACTGTACCCACTTTCTGCAGCTGGGGTTAGGGGGTTCCAAACCCAACCTTTTACCCTGCCAGTTTTGCTACCCTCCACTTGTCTATTCTCCTTTTGCTACCCTCCCTTATTTGAAGGACATAGTCTTCAACATAGTCTTCAAAACTATATCATCATGGCTTGAAAATAGAAGTACCCCCTCTCAATCAGAAACACAGTGGGCATCACCATCCTAAAATCCTCAAGATTGAGGGATGAACAAACAAAAGGGGGTTCAATTGTTGAGCGCCAGCTTCCCACATACAAGGTACCAGCTTCAGCCCCTGGTACGTAAAAAAAAAAAAAAAGGTTATGGGAGTACAGAGGGCAAGAATAACGGACATACTTTGGTGGAACTAAAGTCCACTATGGACTAAAGTAGACATTATTATTCTAGCAATGAAAGAACTTGTCACATTGATACAAAGACAGTGGTCACCAGAGGTTCTGAGGGGCTGGAGAGGGAAGAAGACGTGTATCATGAGGCATTTTGGGGACTTTGGAATTGTTCTGCATGATATTGCAATGACGGATGCAAGCCATTGTACGTTTTGTCAAAATCTATTAAAATGTGTAGTGCAAAGTGTAAGCTATAAAGTAAACTATAGACCATGGTTAGTAGCAATGCTTCAATATGTGTTCATCAATTGTAACAAATGTATCACATTAATGAAAGATGTTGTTAATGGGGAAAAGTGTGGGAGGGGGCGGGGTATATGGGCATCCCCCTATATTTTCAATGTATCATTTATGTAATCTAAAGTTTATTAAAAAAATATAAAGTGCATATATGAAAAATGAGATATATATAGCCTCCAAAAACAAAAAAGAAAATAATAAAAAAGTAATAATATATGATACTGTAAAGGATATTAGCCCAACTGGTAATACCTTCAGAAGCATTCCTTGTCAAGTCCTGTTCTAGAAACTCATAGTAGAAAGAATGGTGGAAAGAAACAAAAGAAAATGTTCCTTATGGTAAAATTTTGAAGTCCTGCTCCAACTCAAGGGAAGGTTTGTTTCTTCATTGTTTTGTTTGGTTTTGTTAGCATAAATATACTCACTTCATTCAGCTTCAATGATTTTTCCTTTTTAATATGCTCAGTTTTTCATCAGCGGTATGCTTCTGCTGACAGCAAGTCTTGTCATCTATCCTACAAAAGCAAAAATACGAAAGTGGACATTTATTGCTTCTTGCACTTCCAGCATCCATTCTCCATTCTTACCTACACCCGATTTCGTTTGGGGAATTACCTTTTCCTCATGTGTGCAGTCCTGGTGGGATGATATAGCCAGGCACTCTGCCCTCCCTTTACTTTCACTAGGTCCCATTTAGCCTCAGGCTAAATACAATCATTTGAACAGTCTTTCCTGGACTTTGAATCTTGGTCAGAGCGCTGCAAAGGCAGAAGAAATGGTGAAGTTTCATTTCCTTTTGTGGCTACCCGACAAGGGACCTGTTTGTTCCAAACCTTTTTCACAAGCTACCCCTCAAATCCTGTGAGTTCCTGTGTGGGTTGAATGGTGGCCCCTCCTAAAGATATGCACCTCTCCTAACCCCTGGCAGAAATGGTGAATGTGACTCGACTTGGAAAAAGGACTTTGCAAATATAATTAAGTTAAGGATGTCAAGATGAGGTCATTTGGATTATCTTGATGGGCCCCAAATCCAACAAGTGTCTTTATAAGAGACGGAAGAGGAGAAACAAACACTGAGATGACCACAAGAAGAGGAGGCAGAGACTGGAGTGACTCAGTCACCAGGCAAGGAAATCCTGGAGCACCAGAAGCTAGAAAAGGCAAGGACCCATCTTTCCTAAAGCCTTTGGAGAGAGAGCGGCCCTGACCACCCCTCACATTCAATCTCCTAGCATTCAAAACCATAAGAAATTAAATTTCTGTTGTTTTAAGCCACCAAATTTGTAGTAATTTGTTACAGCAGCCACAGGAAAGAAATAAGCTCATCCATATACTTGCATAAAATTCCCTTTTTCTGCCATTACTAAAGAGCTCTGAGGCAATACAGAACCACAAAATGCTCATGTTAAACACCAGAAAACAAGTTTTCTTTTGGGACAGAATACACCAAAATTTCTAAAATAATGTAATAAAACAATCTAAGGAAAATATTACTTTGAATAAATGAAGTACAAACAAAGGACTACAGGAAAGTCTGTATACCAACAACGGTGAGTTTTAATAATGGCATTGATCCCTATTTACTGGAAGCAGAGATTGATATCTCTTTAGATGTTTACAGAGATAAAGAAAATTTAACTCTACCTGTGCCCTCCACATTCATGCCATCTTCCTAGCTTTGTCTTACACCCTGCCTTCAAGAGAACTCTAGAAGCCTATATTGCGGCAGAAATGGGGAACTTGGACGGAGAGTAAAGATCCCAATGCTGAAGGCAGACCTTGAACCTCAGAACCATTTTATCTGCTCAGGACAACTAGAGGGCTGAATATGACTTCCAGGTGTCCCTGAAATGCACCAGACTTAAAAGTGTAAAGAGAAGAAAAATATTTTTTTAGTTGTAACTGTATAGTAATTCCATTAGCTACAGCCATTAAAGTAGCTATTTATTTATATTTGATCCTGGCTGGAATTATATGACATTATATTCAATATACCACAGAATGAAAACTTTAGTTTTGGTTCAAAACTTTTGTTTTGAAATGATTCGATACTTTGCATTGTGATAAAATATCATACAGAGAATTGTTGAGAGAGAAAAAAAGAGGAAACATTATTCAGCAAAGAAAATATTTATCAGGGTAAATATTGTTCAAATAGAGTTTATATTAAATAGTGTGCATGGAAGGGGAAAAGAAACACCTTACAACTTATATATTTGTCAAAGGATGCCATTCTACCTTTAGTCAAGGCTTTGAAATTCTTTCTTCCCAATTTCTGTTTCCCAAATCCTCATAAATGCTCAGGATGTTGTCAGTGCTGTTCTCTATACATGACCACAGATAACGAGGCAGTGACCTTCCCCTTCCGGGGCAAGGATATCAGCCATGATCTATTCTGAAGGACTTCCTCCTCATACTCCTTGTCTCTTATGAAATCCAGTTGCCAGAAATGGTTAGTCTCTTGGACTTAAACCAGACTTATGTCAGCAGACAGTTTTAGGTTGATATTTGAGAGATTCATGGAACATAAGCATCTCCTCTGGTTTTACTTTATTTGCCTATGGGACAGAATGAGGTTTAAACCTGACTGTTACTAGATATGAGTTCATTAGGGGGAAAACAAAAAGGACTAGTATGCAGTATCTGACTGTTTACATCAGCAAGTCTCAACCCTAGCTAAACATTTAAAATTTGTTTTAAATTACCATTGCTCCAGATCCATCCCAGGGTAGAGTTTTGGTATTCATATTTTTTAAAAGCTTACCAGATGATTTTGATGTGGAATCAGGGTACAGACCCTGATTTAAGTTAAAGAGTGCCAAAAATGTTGCTGATGGCATAGACTCTTGTATCTCCTCAGAACTTTCATTCTAGCTATCTGTTTAGAAATTAAGAAACATTCTGCCTGGAATGATCTCAGGATCTTTATCTTCCTTCCTTTTTACCCTTTGTCAGATAGGACTAAGTCAATTGAACTCTAAACTGGTTTGGACATCCAAGATGTCCAAGTTTTAGTTTTACTTTTCCATACATTTCCTTACAAAATCACAGTAATTGGCTGTAGGAAGCTGCCTTAATAATGTAAATTTTGTTAAATTGGTCACCTGCTATGTGATAGAATGTATGTTAAGTGAACTAGATACACTCCTTGTCTTCAATGGCCTTACTTTCTTGTGGGGAAACATTTTTTTGTAGAGTAGTAAGAGCTTTGTGAGACTGGGAACTATGGAAATCTTCAGGAAGAGCATAGGAACAGAGGAGTCAAGCAGTGCTTCCAAGATCTAGTCTGATACATGGAAGTTGAGTAAAGACAAGCTCTCTGAAGAGGGGGAGCAGAAGAGCTTCTATGCAGAGGAAACAGCATGTATCAGGCTCAAAAAGTGAAAACACTTCGTCAATAGGAGAAACTAGGAATATTTCAGTATGCTTGCAGTAATCTAGATCTTTTACCCTCTAAAATTGTGGTAAACTATTATATTTGTTGTCAAAATATTCCTTGCCCTTGCCCGTGCTTTGCAGTGAGCCTCAGGTGGAAGCACATTTCCCTACTCTATTGACATTCATTTTGGCCATGTGAGTTGCTTTGGCTAATGAGAGGTAAGCAGAAGTGGCACGTATCAATTTGGAGCAGAAATATTAAAAGCCGGCCGCTATTTCAACATTATTTCCTTTCCTCTGCCATGAGAGGAGCAGTGTTCAAGAGAGAGTGTCCTTTATCAAGCCGGGCCCTGAAGTGAAGATGACATGCATCTGAGTCCCCAGTTATCCCATGGTGGATGTGAAGTGAGAGTGAAAAATCAACCTTTGATGTTGTGGGCCTCTGAAATTTCGAGATTTTTTTTTTTTGGCCTACACATAACGTAACATATCCTGACTGATACAAAGGCCTTATCCAATTTCAATGGCATTTTACTCTGGGTATATTTTGATAGTGTTCTAATGCAAAATAAACAGCTGCAACAAGAACAAAAATTAAAAACGAGGGATAAACGGTTGCTTTCTATAGCATTAGTCATTCTGTTTTAAGCAAAATGATAAGAGAATGCCCTCCTTACCCTTTTGTGACTTGAAGACAAAATAATTCTGAAGAGATTTTATGTTTCAGTGGTATTCACACAGCCCGCCAGCATTGCTTTAGTGTCAGTACATACTGTTGCTACCATACATAAACAGACCCTGAACAGAATTCTGGGAGATAAATGCATATTTTCCGTAGTGATATGCCCTTTTATAAATTACTGAGAACTGCCCATTTAGGCTATAATGTTCTCTATATAGCTTGCCATTAAGATGGTGAGCAATATTGAGTCTGAGGAGCCGTTAATGCTAATGTGAGTAAATCTTTTAACTATAGGACTAAGAATCGATACATCCCATTCTAGTCTGTGGAGTTTCCATCTGATACTGAAGGGGTCTCAATGGGACAGGAATAAATGATGAAAATATGCTATTCTCAGGAGAGAAAAATGCTCAAGAGATGAGGAGTTCCTTGCCTGAGAGGCAGTATTGCATAGTGGTTAAGTCCATGACTTCAGACCACGGTTCGATTCCTATTTCTATCACTTAAAAATGGCTCCCTAGCCTCAGTTTCCTTACTCATAAAATGGGGATAATAAACCAACCTACCAGAGTTGTTTAGTGTAGTATAGCTACTCTAATTAAATTACATAAACCCTGTATAGAATTTTTAACAGTACCTGGCACAAAGTTTTCATTAAATGGCAATAAAATTGCTATTATCATTATGTCCTGTCACATAATGCAGAATCACCAAGGTCCACCACTCATACAGTTTATAAAGACAAGCACCGAAGGTCATGCAGCCTTTCCAAGTAATCACAGAACTGGAAAAAAGAAAAAACAATTCTTCCTCCTATCACCTTGGATTTGATTTATGCAGTAGAAAACCCATAGTAGCAATGGCTTTAAAAAGATAAAAGTTCCTTTTCTCTCATAAAAGAAATCTGGAGTTAGGCAGTTCCAGCTCTGTGACACCAGCATAGTCATTGGGGATCCAGGATCCTTTTATCTTTTTTGTCCCCATTCAATACTCAAGGTTACTTCATAGTTCTAGATGGCAACTAGAGCTCCATTCATCACATCTGCTGTCTGAACCACAGGAAGAAAGAACAAGTTGAATGTGCCTACTCGATCAACTCCCTTTAAGCAGCCTACTCAGAAGTCTATTTCATCTCATATGACAGTTATATGGTTGCACCTGACTGCAAGGGAGGAAGGAAAATATAATCTTTAGGCTGGTTACATTTCTAGACCAAGTAGAATTTTGTTCCTAAAGAAAGAAGGGGGGAAATGGATATTGGATGGTGTCTAGCAGTCTTTGGCCCTGCCTCACTTCTGGTGGGGAGGGAAGGAGTTAGATCTGAGTGTGGATGCATAACCTTGAGCTACCAAAGTACTGATCCTGGGCCCACATGCCAACCACTTTTAGGGTTAAATCAATCCAGAAATAAAAGGGTTATAGAGGAAGAGCCATAACATAAGGCAGAGAAACAGAAGATTGTACACTTTATAAATCAATGTCCCCTTTGTAACCTTCAGCCATTCCATGATGGTCTTTTCTCTACATTGCTCAGAGCATTTGCCCTTTGTGACCCTTGACAAATTATAAATTAGCCCATTCATCCTAAAGACAAAAATGATACCCATTCTAATGTAATGCATTCTCTACATTTTTTTATTTTAAATTTAATATTTTTAAAAGAAATATACATATTCACACAATTATTTAGTCAGTGTACTGAAAGTATCCATAGACTTAAGAATACATATTAATAGATATATTTTCAAAATATCTTCCATAATGATTTTTTCCCCCTAAATATCTTTAAGGGCTGAAAAATGAGTCAAATTCTTCTTGGCCAAATAAACATCACTAAAATGTTGCCTCAATTATCTTCAAACACATAATCTAAAATCCAACAATTCAATTCTAACTTCTCCCTAAGAGATATTCAGGATCAGAAAGAATTGTTTAATATTTCCCCCTATAATTATCAAGAAGGATCTTTAACTTTTTGTTATTTTTATTGGGCTTTTATAAATATCTGCAAACTATATTTTGAGAAAATCAATTTCATTTCTTAAATTTTGCTACTTCTGATTATCTCAAATTAATAGCTATTCAAAGATTAAGAGTTGATAAAGAGATATGTTGTGAGAGTGTTTGTAAAATGCAGCACAATCCAAACATTCTTAGCCACTTCTTGCTATATTGGAAAATACTGCACCCATTTTATATCAAAACAATTAGAACCGAAATTGAAAAATGAAAAATATAAAGCAGCTTATTAGGTTATTTCCACAAAGAACTGGGGAGAATCATCATGACTTTTTTTATCTGAAACTCCAAAGACAGGAGGAAAGAAGAAAAAATCATCATCTTACAATGGAAATCAGGTTAACAGGCAAACATGAACAAAGGAGCAATTGACATTGAACAAAACCTCATGAGGAATGAAGAGATTGTGAGTCCAAAAGTCAAAGGTCTTCACTGAAGACAGGGCCCCTTTGCTTCTAACGCCTCCCCTGCCCTGCATTTATCTAATAAAGGGCTGTTCTTAGACTTGCTCACCACTTTTGCTTCTCTTGCCCCACTTCCTTCCCCTGAACCTTAGTCTGACCTCCCTTTTAAAGGGGAAAACATTTAGCTCCCCAGAATCTCCCTCAACATGTAAATTGTAAACTAGAAATTCTCTGGGAACTTCTCCTTTGGCTTAGACATTTCACATATTCTGGAAAATCTCACTGTATGCTAAGAAAACCATTTGAAGTCTCAAAATTCAACAAATGGTGATATTATCAGATACTTGGAGATAGGTGGAATATTTTCTGGATTCTGTAACACCAAACCTTCTACCCTTTATAAATCTCATGTAGGCAATAAAATTCAATTGAAACTGAAAAAGTGGAACTTAATATGTTGAATAATGCTAACCCAGGACCCTTTAGATGCTGACTGTGCCAAAAAGAAACTATTTCTTGATGAGAAAAGTCATATCCTTCAAGTAACAGGCTGTTATCAAAAGCCAGAGGAGAGAGACTACTAAACTGTACAACTGTACAACTTAACTGTGAAATAATTAGATATTCCACACTGCTGCCATTTGATATGAGGTGCCCAGACAAGGTCTCAGAGGCAGTTGAACAAGGGTCGATAACAGAAGACACAATGAGAGAAAAAAAAGTGTGAATAGAATGAGTAATGCTGAATGGAATTAAGATTCTACATTTGCTTTACCAAAGATTTATACCCCTCCAAAAAAAAAAAAAGAATCCTAAATAAAGTAAGGCCTGGAATGCTGAAAAGCTTTCAGAGATGGGAACATGTGTGAGGCTGCCAAATGGGTCATTGTTTCTAAAAATGATGTGTCCCAAGATGACAGCAAACTTGTTTTTCAGACAACTGGCATTCATTTATATGATTGCTCCAGCACTTCCCTATTTCTTGATTTGTCCAGAAGATGTTCTGTTCTGACAAGGCTGGAAAAGAATCCACGTGTGTTACCAAATTGAAGACTATTTCTGTTTGGGGGATTTCCTATTTTATGAATATCATTTTCATTTGGTAAATATTACTATAATATTTAGGGAAGGAAGAAGAAATAGGTCAGGTTGAGATTTCATTCAGCAGTCAGTTCATAAAGCTCAGCACTCAGGATGTAAATAGCTGCCTAGTAATGAGCTTGCTCAATTTAAATTTGCATGGCTAACTTACTATTTGTATATTTTAGTTATTATTCCTCATGATTATTCCCTAAAAGTAAGGTTTTCCAATTGTCTTTGCCTTTGATAAGCATTTGTCAGATTTTGTTTTGTTCTGGTTTGATTTCTGTTTGCCTTATCAGTGATTGTTGGAAATGGTTTGCTGTAGAGCTACTCATGATTTTCTAAAGACTGAGCTCTGGAAAATGTACACGTTGTCTTCCCTTATGTCCTTGCAGCCCTCTCACACTCATCCCAGCCAGTTGCCTTTCTCAGTCCCTCTCTTAAATAAAGGTTTCACCATTGACACAGAGCCAGGAGTCATCCTCTGTCCTCTCTATTTTACTCCCACATGCAGTCACCAAATCTTGACAGTTCTTTGAGATATCTTCAAAGTCCAGTGCTTTTCTTTTTCTCATCATCTCTCTTCTAGACTACTGAAATACCTTCTCACTGGTCTTGCGATCATGATTCTGCCCTTCCTTGTCCTCCCCACCCCCCCACACACACACACCCCTCCCCCTCCATTACATTCCATCCTAGGCAGTGCCAGCAGAGAGATGCCTCTTTAGCTTGGAAGCTTCCATGGGTCCCCAATTGCCTGCAGGATAAACTCCAGACTCACTAGGGTAGCCCCAAGGTCACTTCTTATCTGTGCCCAGCTCCTCTTTCCAGCCTCATCTCCTACCACATCCTCCTTTGCCCTCTGCTTCTACCCACTAATCACCATACTATTCTCTATAACTCTATGCCTTTTACTACTCTACACCTCTGCACACACAGACCCTGAGCCTTGATAGCCTTTCCTTTCTCTCTCTGCCAGGCCACTTTTAGCCGCAACCCATTCAGAAGGTCTTTTTTACCATGACACCTTTCCTTGCAATACCAGGCAGAGTGTGTTACCCCCCTGAGGTTTCTTGAAACTTATCGCATGTGTCATGTTGTGTGAGAATCACATCTCTACATGGCTGTTTCACCCAGAATTCTTTGAGCTCTGTGATAGCAAAAATGTGTTTTATTCATCTTCTAACCTTACATCTCAGCACAGGACCTGGCACAAAGCAGGTGCTCAGAAAGAATCTGTTTACCAAATGATTCAGCAAGGCAGACATTTCAGATTCCTGGCCTCTTGCAGTATTCCCTAAGAAAACCCTACACACAGCCAATGATTTTTAACAGCAAGGAAGTTCTGCATAAAGTCAACATATGGAACAAGACCATGAATAGGACTATGCTCTGCTAATATCCATATATTCATTCATCCATCTATTCATTAAACAAATATATATTGACTATCCACTCAGTGCCAGGCACTATGCTAGGTGCATGAGCTACGACAGCTGTGGATAAAGATCTACTAGCCTTTATATAATACCTGGAAACTCAGATAATTCTACCAGCAATATTTTCTGGGGAAAGGAGCAATAGATTATGTATGTGTGTATATCATACATATATATATATATATATTCAGAGTGGTATTCAAAATG
Organism: Tolypeutes matacus; assembly: GCA_026826555.1. Taxonomy (NCBI): domain Eukaryota; kingdom Metazoa; phylum Chordata; class Mammalia; order Cingulata; family Chlamyphoridae; genus Tolypeutes; species Tolypeutes matacus. Next base: position 57,487,098 of record JAKSZT010053929.1, on the reverse strand, counting down.
TTTTGTAGTCATCAGGCACAGGCACTGACCAATTAGATGGATAAATTTCTTTCACCCTGATATCTTTCTTCACAACAGAAAAAAAAAAAGTGTACTGGGCTGATGTAGAAAGAGATAATCTAACCAGAAAGTCTGGAACCTAGAGTGCAGCTTTAAAGAGAGATTTTAAGTCTCTACGTCTTTATTTCTTTGCAACCTCAGAGGGAGGAAAATTAGAAAAAAACTAGAGACTGAAGGATCTTACTTTTTATTGTTTGAGTATCCAACACGATTGGTACCCATTTTCTAGAGACTGTCAATCTCCATGCCCAGAAACATGGCACTACTTCAGAAAAAGTTGCTTTTTGTGAAAAGCAGGGCAATGGTCAACCAAGGGAGATGATAAACCCAACCCTTAGTAGAAGAGCTGATAATGATCAGTCAGTTGCAAGCTATTTCACAGCTGATACCTCTTCCAAAAAGAAAAAAAAAAAGGAAAAAATGATATTAATTGCAAAAGTTTCACAGATGTCTGCAGCAGTTGACCAGAGCTCCTGGGTTATTGCTTGTCAGATTATTAATGGGTTTGGCTAACCATGACAGTCATTACTTTTCCCCCTCCTGTGAGCTACTTTCTGTGTAATTTATGCATAGGTTTTGCCAAGATTTGACAACTTTCAGGATATTAACATAAAATTAGACTGCAGAGCCGAACAATGGGTGGTTTTAAAATTAGCTCTGGTGAAAACCGATCAAATAGAATGGCTTTTCCTTTGCATTGCTCCTAAATTTGTTATTGTTGTCTTTCTTTCCAAATATAAGAGTTCATGGGGATAATTCTGCACAGATTAGAGGAAGGAGGAAGATTTGGAAGAGGCTGATATTTTATGACCTTGGAGAAAGGGCTCTTTGTAACCCAGGCAAACTCCAGTCAGATAAAATGCCTGGCAATGGCTTAAAAGAACCTGTGCAGCAACCATTACCGAAATTTACCAAAGCACACCCACATTTTGAAACTCATCTGAGAGAACTTTTCCTCTGCCATCTCCCGGTTCCACAAGGCTTGCTCCATGAATGCCATTACAGAATGCGATGTGTGTGTTAATCAGCCAGGACATCTGGTAACCAGCTTTTTTCTGAATCATTAAACTGACTTTGCTTCTGTGGCCAGAGGGGATGAGATAAGAAACTGGAAGGTTTTGCTTTTAGCAATTGGGCCCAATGTATGCCTTGTTTCTTTGGGTCTTGCATCAACTTTTAAACTTTACTCCAAGGTCAGCATTTAAATGCAAGTAGCCTTTGTTAAACAGGGTCTTGTCCTGTATAGAAAACAGACAGTACTTAAATTAATCTATATAGTCTGAGAATGCAGAAGAGGAAAGGATTCTTAGAAGTCCTATAACCTAGACTCTTTTTAAAAGAGATAAAAAGGACTTGCCTAGGATCACAGGGGTGTAGTAGCAAAGCAGAGGCCAGACTCCAGGTCCCTTGACTCTATCCAGTCCTCCTTCTACCTCAGCACATTCCTTTAACTAAATTTTGTTTTCTCCTTGGTCATACTATTATTAGGTCACCAAATATTGCCTGCTTCATTTTTTTTCTACCTCCTGTTCAATGCCTTTAGAACATTTGAGCTGACATCAGTCCTCCTGCCTCCCCTAATAAGTGGGATTAGGCCATTTATATAAGCTATTTAGTGATAGTTGATTTAAACGTTTAAAGAATGGACAACTTCAATTCAGGCTATAACCCAACCTAGGGAGTAGAGTCAGCTAACTAGAATACAATGGTAAAAATCAAATGGAAAATAGAGCAAGGTTACAAAACCCTCCCAATAATTCCGACATTTGAATTTTTAAAAATATTATTATCCTATCAAAAAGTGTGTGTTCTTTTTAACCTTCTTATTGAAGTAAATCAGGTCCAAATGCTCGAGAGAGTGATTGAGTAAAAGAAGTCTAACTTGATGGTACATGTTGAGGGATGAAATGGACAATGAAGTTTCCATATGTTGTTTTTATGCAGTAATTAGAAACTGTCACACACCGTTTCATTTTTTCATTTCCTTGGGCTTATTTGCATGTTGGAACTTCTTTTGGTGCCGAATGGAGAGCGTCAGACTGGCATCCAGTTGAAATCTGGATTAGTGGCTCATGGGCATCCTCCGAGGCAGGAAGGAAGCCAGAGGCAGGTACTGTCAAGGCGCAGAGCGCAGAGCTGAGCGGCTGAGCTGTGCAGCTGCCTCGGACCTGGTTCTACTGACCAAGCCCTCAAATTGGTCATAATGTAGCACTTTGGCTATGCTAAGCTGATCTCTCTGAAAGCTCCTTCATTCCATTCCAAGTATCTTTCTTTCTCTATTTTTACCACGCGGACTTGAAGTCAAGTACCACGAATCCTTATTTCCCAGGTATATTGTCGTTCTGTGGAGGCCTTAACAAACCTAAATGAGTGACCCTTTCATGTCTGGTCCCTCAGATAAGACTTTTCTCTCTGTTTCTAGAAAGCCCCAGCACTGCAAAATAATAATAATAATAACAATAATAATAATAGGCCAAGCAGTTTCCATTTAATATTGTGACAGGGAGATGAAAACTCCAGAAGTCCTTTTAATGTCACTTGTCTTCTAAAAATCAACTACTTTCTCAACTTACTAATGAACTGAGAAATTTCAGGAAGCTCTAAGTTGAAAGAAACTTTATTTGTCTAAGATGGATTATGTATCTGGATAGTTATTCAACTGAATACTTAAATGACCTGGAACCATAAAAAGAAATGAATTACCAGGGCATGATATGACTTACAACACAGTGGAAGAATTTCCAAAAGCCATATTTTTTTTGCCAGAAATAAGTTCCTTGAGAAGTTTAAACTGTCATCTTAATTAAATATTTTAAATAACTTATTCTTTTAAAAATATAGTTGAGCAGAAAGAATAAATAAAAAAGAAATTCTAATCAATTCCAGTCCCAAAAGAAGGCATTATTACTATTTTGATATTTGCCCTTTGACCTTTTAAATATGATGATATAAAAATATGTTTTGTATATAACTCTTTCACAAAAGTTGAATCATAACTTAGTATAATCCTGTTTCCACTTAAGATCACAAACACTTTTTTACTGATGAACGTTTGTACTATATCATTTTAATGGCTGTATAATGTTCTAGCAAAACAGTACTCACTAATGTATTTGGTCAATCTCCTGTTTTTTTGGACATCTAGATGGTTTTGAAATTTTTCCTGTTATAGTCAATGTGATGAGCAAGGTTGAACGTCCATCTTTGGCATGTGTTTTTGTCCTAGGGATATATTTTCAGAAATGAAAATGCTTAATAAAAGGCTTTGCCCAGTTTCAAGGCTTTTGATACTCATTGCCAATTGCCTCCTAGAAAAGTCGTATTAATTTAGAATCCCACCAGCAGCTCATGAGGCGCTTGTTTCTCCGTATCCCTGCCAACACCCAGCATTACGGTCTTTTTAATCTTTGCTAATCTGAGGAGTGAAAAATGGGGTCTCTTTGTTGTTCTAATTAATTCATTCTTAAAACCAACATTTCTGAAGATAGAATGGCACCCACTTGCTCCTTATCACGATTGCCTATGTCAGTAGTTTCACCTAGAATTCATTTTTGCTTGTATTTTATGATACTGTCATGGTTTTACAGCAGGTAAAATTAGTCTGTTTAGACTATAAGGCTGGTTGCTCTCCTAGGAAAATACAGAATTACGTAAATAAAAGGTAGAGACTGTTTTGTTCCTTGTATCTGAGAAAATGCAAAAACAAATTAACTTTTAAAAGTACACTTTGGTAGGTGTTGAGGGAGACTCAAGTGAAATGACTGAAAGAAAACAAAGTCCTTGGGCAGCTCAGTGGAAGGCATTGGCTATGGCACAACTGCTGGAGGTGACAGTGTTGGTATCTGTAACATGTTGATGTGTGAAGTGAAAAAATGAATCCTATTCCTCAGGAGAGTCCTGCATATGTCAAGTATATTGTCTCATTAAGCCAATCCATTTATCAACCCACTGAATGCCAATTAAATTGCACAGGATGGTGCAGGTATATGGTGGGCTGTCGGTGCCAAACTTTATTACAGCTGAGCTTTTCTGGCGCAGTATGTTCCACCCAGCAAAATGGCAGGCATATCAAAGCCAAATTAAATGTTCTTGAAATAATGCCTTTAAAGAGGAGGAAATGCCACAGCCTGGCAGAAGAGAATGTGAAATGTAATGTCAGTTCTTAGTGTACTTTTAATTTCAATGAAGATGTCAAGGCTCAGATCCAGCCAGTGCCAAATGTCTTCACAGCGTGCAAATTAGATCAGTGTAATTTCATCAGGAGGATGATCTGACTCTGCTGTAGTTATGGCTGAATTCACTGCTTCTGCCTAGGGCTGGGCTGAGGGCCGTGGGGCCCAGCTGAGCTCTTGATGCCATCCTCAGAAAGAGAGAATCTGCTTTAATGTATTGCTCTCTTAATGCCACTGTTGAAAGTGAGTCCCACCTCTCAGAGATACTGCTAAATGAGCATCTAACTTGGATTACAATGCATTTGTTTGGAATTTTCAAAATCTGGCTAGTGAAAATTAAACCCCAGGTAAGTAAATGAGATTCTAAGCCAGGTGCCCAGGGGAATATTACATGCAGAAGAGCTTTATATTTGTGAATAAACATGAAATTTGTATGAAAACATATAGATATGGGTATCAATACTTAAAGTATTCAACTTCCAGATATGTGTGGAAATAACTATAACCTAATAGATTAATATAATGATGAATATTAAGAGACAATAAAGAGAAATAAATTGCTAATACAAGATAAAGAACACTGAAAAATCTCTAAGTAAATAACAGAAGCCCAATAAGAATGTTGAAATTAATTTTCAGTGTTACAAATAGGAAGTAAAATTTAAACTGAATGGCAAAAAGAAAAGTATGAGGAAATAGGACAGGATAAATATCTTGGGAAAGAAACAATAAGTGATCTAACTTATGGGCTAACATTTAGAATAAATTAGAATAAACCAATTTTATATTAGAGAGATGTTGCCCATTTTGAAATTGTTCCTTAACGTAGCACTGATAGAAACACTCCTTAAAAGTTATTTTAATTAAAAAACCAATTGTCTTTTCCTTTTCACATATAGTTTTCTACCACAGCAATAGTATCAGGATTCCTCTTTGAATTTGCTGTTGGATTCAGTAAAGACAAAACAGAATTCCCAAGACTTGGGTGATTTCCCAAGACCAGCAAGAGAATTCTCAAAGTATTTCATTTGTGAAGAAGTTGTGGTTTATTTCAAACTTTTCAAACCATATACATTCTGCTAATGCTGTAAGAAAGGGCTTTGTTTTAACTCTTATTTGCACAGTATTTTAAGTGTTTATTATATCACCTTTATAAAATATATTTAAAATGCTAATATCTGTAGAGAAAAATAAAAATTTTACATAATTCACCATCCAGACATAGCAACTTCTAATATTTTCATATATATTTTTCTAGTATTGAATGGTATATACATGATTTTCTTTTTTCAAATTGGAATTCTTCTGTTTATATAGTTTTGTCTCCAGCCTTTGATATATCATGAGCATTTTTCTAAGCCATTAAACAGTCTTAAAAATGATTTCAATGCTAGAGAATACTCTATTGTGTGTAATTTCCCCAGTTATTAGCTATTTGTGTCAGTATTTAGCTATTTAATTACTTTCATAATGAATATCCTTACAAATAAACCCTTTGTCCATATTTGATTAATTTCATTGGACAGATTCCTAAGAAATGGAATTACTGAATCAAATGTATAAATTTTCAAGGTTCTTATTACCATCATTCTACTTTTTCCAATCTACAACATTAGCCCCAAGAAAGAACAATACAAAATCAACTTATAAAACGAGATTCATAAAATGCTTCATCTTTGTAATAGCCATATTATGACTTCTACATTTTAAACCCTAAATTTCATAGAAGTGGGATAAAGAGTAGTTCAAAATACTCTAAAACTATGTGAAATCTGAGAGGAATACTACAGCTGCTTTCCTTTTATTGTTACTCACTACTAAAGAATGTACACTCTCCATTACTAGCAAATAATTCAATAGATTGATACAGTTATCTTCAAGCATGCTTATAGTCAATAAAAAATTGTTACCCCAAGCCTTGAAATGATTTTGACATTCTCCCAGGGTATTTAATTGGTGTAGACAACCCAATAATTTACTAAAAGCTAGTGTTTCCTTGAATTACTATTCATTCCTGTATATATCTTCAGAATCATTTCAACCTTCTGCTTTGGAACTTTCTTTTATTTCTTATTTTAGCAAAAGGTACAGGATACAAGGCTATCTCTGGGGCTTGCCAGGACCCAGATGCCAAGCCTTGGAACATTCTGTTTGCAACATCTGGCCTTTTGGTGAGCTCCACAGGCAGTTGTTCATTCAGTTTGGAATTGCCTCTGGGGATGTCACATGGTCAAATGATCTACTGATATTTAGGCTGGCGCCCTCTGAGGAAATATTTGTCTTTCTGTTTAATCTGAATATGTAGCAGGTAAAATTAGAGCTATTAATTATGTGGAAAAATAATGTTTCTCAAGCAAAATAATTTGTTTTAAAATCTAAAACTAATTGATAGAGTTTATTTCAGCCTAGTCTCTAGCTGTTTCTTCCATGAATCAGGAGAGACACTGACTATTTCAGTTCTGGATACATTTTGTACAACTGTACCAAATTCATAAAAGGTGACTGGGTTTGCATTCAAGAGTAGCTTAAATTAGAGGTTATAATTGAAAATAAAAGTATTAAGACTTTGAGATACTTCCTCAAAAATAGTTTTCTGAGTTCATTGTGTTAAGAACATTTCCAAAGCATATGCAATGCTGTAACCCAATAAAAATATTAGGTTTCCTAATATTTCCTAATACATTAAAACAGATGCTAAAGATCTGTTTTAATGTATCTTTCAATTGAGAGATTAAAATCCATGTTCAAATAATACCAATGATTTATTTAAGGTTATTATCAAGTTAACATAAAAAGTAATCCCAAATGTTTCCCATATTTAGTATGCAAGATTAATCAAACACAAGGGGAAAAAGCAATTAAATTAATATATTGCCTCCAATAAGATTTCCTACTTTTCAAGGGAAAGGGAAAAAATGCACTTATGATTATATTGCCTAGTATATGGAAAATAGGATCCAATGCCATGTCAGAATAGATGAACATTTTTAGATACATATCTTCCCTGTCATTTTTAAGAAATTGCTGAATTTTGGCTCTTTGATAAACTCTGCATATCATGACATTACTATGTAATTAATTTTCATTAATAATCAAGTACTCAAATTTTCATGCTTCTTTAAAAGTGTATGTTATCATAAAAGTAGAAATGTGATTCCATTTATTTTTAGTGTTTAACTCTTCTTAGTATTTTTTAAAGAAAACATTTTTATATAAACTTTGAGCTAAAGTACTGATAGGGTAGTTAATATTTTCTACCATAGAATCAAATTGTGTCCATCTAAAGAAAATCAGAGGAACTTCCTATTATGTATTAACTGAATCCCTGCTACTAATACCATTTAGTACAACATGGTTACCCTACAGTATGTAAATGATTAAGATTGAGGATCAGTAGGATCAGTGTGAACAACTGGTTCCCAAGTAAATCCAATGCAAGGGAAAACATTGATTCTGTAATGAAATTGTAGCAAATGGTCAAAGACATTCAGGTTTTGGTATTTCTACTTTATTACAAAGAGGAGGGTATATGTACATGTGTGTATGTTTTTATATACACATATATAAACACAGGATTTTGGAAACAACCAAATTAGCCAAAATGACATGGATTAATATATCCTGTTTTGCAAAACAATCAACTGGAACAAAACCATACTAATTGCTGCATAAATCAGACAACTAAAAAAAAAGAGGTTTTCTGGTTTGCACTTAGTATCAGGCTCAGATTCATCAATGATACAGAAACTATGAACCACACTTAACTTTGCCCCCTTTCTCTTCAAATCTGTCCTTTCTTTCAATTCTTAATATGCACTTTGTCATTGGCCCCTCATCCTGACAGACAAGATCTCAAAACTTCCAGCCAAGACACTCTCTCCTTAGTTAGAGGACCCGAGGCACAGTGACATCGCTGGATACTTCTCTTCTCGCAGGCCTCACTGATCAGTGTGGTATCAGAGCTAGTTTAACCTTTCAGTACTTGTCCTTTGTGACTTTTGTTTCTAATGGCCCCCCTGTTCTTTATGAACAAAGTTGGAAAAACTTTTTATCTTCTTCTTATAGGAAAAACAAAACAAACAAAAAACAAAAGCAAAATCTCTTGGCAGGAAATCACCAACCCAAATGTGAATAGAACAATAATCTATCTCTGCTCTGGCCTTTTCACAGATGATCCTTCAGGCCATCCCCTCCTCCCACTTGAAAGTGATGGTGGCACCGGCTAGCAGACTCCACCAGTGCCTTAGACTGAAGTAAAAGGCTGTAGTTTGGTTATAGATGGGAAGCAGTGGCAGATAGGTAGAGGCATGGGTAGAAGGCTTACCTAACTGGATGGGTGGCTATACTCTAAGAAAATGAGAACAATAAAATTGCAGGCTTAAGATAGAACCGTGTTATTCAGGCCTTTAAATTCTGGGATTAAGAAGCAACTCTAGCTTTTGTGCAGAGAACTGATGTTCATACAGCAGCTACAAGCTGCCTTGAAGGTCCCAGTTTTATCTTCCTTTAATTTTTTCTTCCCATACCCTTTTTTATCCCTTCTCTCTTTTTGCTCTTCTTTTAAAATCTCTATTTAGGTGGCATCAGCAAATATGGTGGAATGAGAAATCTGAAATTTCTCTCCTCTATAAAAGCAACAAGACAGCTGGCCAAAAAAAAAAAAAAAAAGAAAAGAAAAGAAAAATCAGAATCAGCTTCTCCAAAACTCTAAAAATCAACCAAGGTGCCCAAGAATCAGGGGAGTGTTTATTCAAGAAAATCAGCTGAATCTTGATAACAAAAGCAACCTTTGTGGCATGTTAACTTGACCCACTTCTGTCTCCACTTCCCAGCTCCATAGTAGTCTTGAAAACCAATAGCCTATAATCACAGTGAATACTGGCACCCTGGCAGCCACTGGAGGCTGCATAAGAGGGTTGGATTATTTTCAAAGTCCCATTCCCAGAAAATTGTCATTATTTAACCTGTCTGAGGGTCTCTGGAAGACTCCCTATGGAAAGTTGTCTTTATTTGGTCTGACTCAGAGATTGGCCAGTGTGAAAAGCCTTTTCTCTGGAGGCATTTGTTGAAATCAATTAGAGGTGATTGTTTAAAATTGTGGCTGCCTGAAGCAGTAGATAACAGTTGGGGTAAGCAACAGGCTAACCAAAATGCTTAAAAGGAAAAATTTGGAAATTATATGTCCATAGGGGTTTTGATAAGCTCTGACTTATCCTTGGCAAACTAGAAATCTATGCACATGTCCAGGGCTGTATGAATTCTCAGGAAAAACCTAACTGACCTTGGGGCTCTGGACAAGCAGGAAGTGAAAGCTAAGGAAGAGTTGTAAACTGAATGGCTGAGAGTTGAAAAGGGTCTGCAACATGCACACAGAGCCCTGTTGACAAAGAATAGGAAACTTATTGGTTCTAGGCATTGAAGAAAATCTTTCTGATCATCATTAACTGATTACTGAGCTAACCAAGCAGACATTTCAGTGGTCACACATGAAAAGAACACAGACTTCACAGACTAAGGTCAGAAAATTCACTAAACTAACAAACAATAACAAATGGCAACATCAACAAACCCTGGTGAGGGTAGAGATTTGGATTTCCAGAGTTGCTACAACATATTATTTTGTATGTCACGTTTTCAACAACAACAAAAAAATGCAACACATGCATAGAAATAAAGCATGAACCATACATATGAAAAAAAGCAATTAATAGAAAATATCCCTTAAGAAGCTCAAATACTTGGGACATGTCTCCCAGGATAGGCCTCCCTGGCACCGAAGGATTATTACCAGGTGACAATTGGTGATGCTTTTGAAGGAAGACCTTGACCAAAAGGGGGAAATATTGAATACAGGTGAGTTTTTGCAGCTAAGAGATTTAGTGGTGAGTCAGGAGGTCATTCTAGAGGTTGCACTTATGCACATATCAGGGAGATCTTGCTGACTGCCACAGTGGATGGTGCATCAGGCAAGGGTGCTCCTGAGGGCTCTGGAGACATCTGGACACGGTGGGCAGGGCAGTCAGCCCTGGGGGATCGGCACCCCATTGGTGGGCCTTGCCGTGGAATGTGTGTTGGCCTGTCTCCCCAATGTAGCAGAGTTGGACTCATTTGTAGTTTTCTTACACATGGTTCTTCTGCTCCTTTTATTTGAACCTATGATTAGCATTTGTACCCATTGAATATCTAACCCAGAGACTTGAGTCTTCAGTCTGTTCATATGCTGGTTGAGCCCTGAGTCTCAGTGGAGTTACAGCCAGTGCCTACTCTCTGGTTTGTCAGACTCATCCAGGACAAACAACAAAATAATGATGATGGACAGCATCCATCCCAGAGAACAGAGTGTCTGTGACTGCTGGTGAGATGCTTCTGTCCAACTGCCCAATAGGATCTGTGCCCCCTCTTGGTTAAGAGCGGAGTGGGCATCACCATCCCAGGATCCTCAGGACTGGGGAGTGAACAGACGTGGGGGGTGCAACTATGGACTACATGAGACTTATTGCTGTTCTAGTAATAGAGGAATTTGTACCATTGATATAGAGACAGTGGTCACTGGAGGTCCTGAGGGGATGGGGAGGAGTGGGTGTGGCATGGGGCATTTTGGGGAATTTTGGAATAGTTCTGCATGATGTTGCAGTGATGAATGCAGGCCACTCTGCATTTTGTCAGGGTCTGTGGGGTTATGTGGTGCAGAGTGTGAACCATGGTGTGGACTGTAGACCATGGTTAGTGGCAGTGTTTCAGTATTTGTTCACCAGTTGTGGCAAGTGTACCACATTAATGAAGGATGTTGTTGGTGTGGGGGGGTGTGAGGGGGGAGAGGGTGGGGTGTGTGAGAGTCCTCCATATTTTAGATGTAGCTTTCATGTGGTCTAAAACTTCTAAAATAAAGGGAAAAAAAGAAGCCCAAATATTGGACCAACTAAACAATGACTTTAAATCAGCAATTTTAATTATGTTCAAAGAACTGAAGTAAGTCATTTCAAGGATTAAAGGAAAATATGAAAACAAAGTCTCATTTTGAAAGATGGTTTTACTGAATATGGAACTCTTGGTTGAGAGTCTTTTTCTTTCAGCACTTTGAATATGTAATCCCATTGCCTTCTGGCCTCCATGGTTTCTGATGAACACTTTTAATCTTATCAATGATTGTTTGTACAAGATGTGTCACTTCTCTCTTGTAGATTAGATGACTCCTTTATGTCTGGCTTTCAACAGTTTGATTCTGATGTGTTTAGGTGTGAATCTCTTTGAGTTTATCCTTGTTGGCATTTGTTGAGTTTCTTGGATATATAGATTAATATTTTTTGTCAAAGATGGGAATGCTCCAGTCACTGTTTCTTCAAATATTCTTACTGTCCCTCTCTTCCTCTACTCTACTTTTGGATCTCCCATTAGTTGTATGTTGGTATGCTTGATGATATCCTGCAGGTCTCAGAGGTTATGTTTAATTTTCTTCATTCTTTTTGTGTAATCCCAATTGACCTAACTAACTTTTGCTGATTATTTCTTCTATCTGATCAACTCTGCTGTTGAGATCCTCTAGTGAATTTTTCATTTTACCCATTGTGCTTTACATCTCCAGAATTTTTATTTTATTATTTTTATAATTTCTATCTCTTTATCAATATTATCTATTTTGTGAGAAGAAATAGACCAATAACAATTAAAGAGATTGAAGTAGTAATCAAAAAACTTCCCATAAAGAAAGCACAGGACCATATAATTTCACCAAACCTTTAAAGAATAATAAACACTAATCCTTTGAAAAATCTTCCACAAAATAAAGAGGAGGAAACACATCTGTTTTAATTCACTAAAAGCTGCTGGAAGCAATATACCAGAAATGGGTTGGCTTTTACAATGGGATGTATTAGGATAAAAGTTTACAGTTCTGAGGCCATGAAAGTGTCCAAATCAAGGAATCATCAGGAGATCCTTTCCCCCTGATCTGCAGCTGTGGGTGGTTAGACACATGATGGCATCTGTTTGTCTCTCCCTTCACCTCCAGGCCTCATTGCTTTCAACTTCTGCTTAAAGTGGCTTCCTCTCAGCTTGTTTGTTCCATTGATTTTAGCTTCTGGCGCCTGGGGCCTTATCTCTCAGCTTCTAGGTTCCCCTGTGTCTTTGCAGCTTTTTTCTGTGCCTGTGGCTTTTTATTCATATATAAAGGACTGCAATAAGAAGAGTAAGACCCACCCTGGGTCATGCCACCTAATCAAAAGCCCTTAACTGCAATAATTTAATTTTAAAAATTCCCATTTACAATAGGTTTACAAACACAGGAATGGATTTGCTTTAAGAATAGGATTTTCTGGGGTCCACAAAAGCTTCAAATTGCCACACTCTACCTCTGAACTCCCAAAATACATGTTCTTTCCATATGCAAAATACATTCATTCCATCACAATATTTCAAAAACATTTCAGTAACAGTATTAAGTACAAAATCTCATCAACATCAGGTATAGGCATTTAGTCTGTCCTAGGGTAAAAAATCCCCTTTGGCTGTGGACATGTGAACCTTAGAAAATGAGTTATCTGCTTCCAATATGCCAAGAAGGGAAACTCATAGAATAAACCTTCCCATTGTCATAGGGAGAAAACCGGGCTCACAGGTCCCAAAGAGATCCAAAACCTTCAGGGAATACTCAGGCAGGGAGCCTGGAGTATGAGGCTAGTATTGCCTTGATACCAAAGCCAGATAAAGACATTACAAAAAAATAAAACTACAGATCAATATTCCTTATGAATATAGCTGAAAAATCTTCAATAAAATACTATCAAACCAAATCCAGCATCATATTAAAAATATTATACACCCTAACCAAGTGGGATTTATCCTAGAAATGCAAGGTTGGTTTAACATCTGAAAATCAATTATTATAACATACCAAATTAATAGAATAATGGACAAAGACCACATGATCATTTTAAAAGATGCAGAAAAATGTTTGGCAAAATCCAAGATCCTTTCCTGATAAAAACACCCAACAAATTAGATATAGAAGAGAACTTTTTCAGATTGATAAAGCCCATCCATACACAAAAAAACCCACATATCTAACATCATACTTAATGGAGAAAGTATGTTTTCCCCCTAACGTCGGGAACAAGACAAGAATATCTGCTCATACAACTTTTGATATTGTTTTGGAGATTCTAGCCAAGGCAATTAGGCAAACAAAAAATAAAAGACATCCAGAGTGGAGTGGAAAACGAAAAACTATCTAATTTGCTAAGAGATCAAATAAAATCCACTTAAAAAAACTTTGGAGCTAATAATTGAGTTCAGCAAGATTACAGGATACAAAATCAATATATGAACACCAATTCTATTTTTTACACTAGCAGTAAACAGTTCAAAAATAAAATTCTAAGAACAATTCTATTTAAAATAGCATAAAAGTACTTAGGAATACACTTAACAAAAGAAGTACAAGATTCAGACACTGAAAACAACAAAACATCATTGAAAGAAATTAAAAGAGACTTAAAGAAACAGAAAGATACCCCATGTTAATGGTTTGGAAAACTAAAGATGACATTAATTCCCAAAATGACCTACAGATACAGTACAATCCCTATTGAAATTATGGCTGCTTTTTTTTTTTTTTTTTTCCAGAAATGGACAAGATAATACTAAAATTCATATGAAAATGCAAGGAACCCAGAATAGCCAAAACAAACATGAAAAAGCACAAAGTTGAATGGCTCTCATATCTGATTTTAAAGCTTATTACAAAACTACATTAATCAAAATTGCATGGACTTCCAGAAGAATGGCATCAAAGTAGGTAGGCAGTGCTCAACTCTTTCACAAAAACCCAAGGGAGTCTCTTTGAGGATCTGCAGACCAGGAGAGTGCTGTGCATCATCCAGGAGGGAGAGGGACAAAGAGATAAAGAAGTCAAATGAAAACCATGAGTTACTCACCACTGTGGCTGGAAACTGGGCATATATCCACCCTCAAGGTAAATAGCCTCAGTAAAGCCCCTGGCTCACTGCAGCTGACTGAGTGGGAAAGAACTTTCCCTGGGAGGAAGAGCGGTCTGGTGGAGGGTGGGGAGTGGTTTCTCTTAAGTGACTTTGGCCAGCTGAGCCCCCTTGGTATCTCAACAAAGACCCAAGTCAGCACTGAACTGGTCCCAGGGAGAGGGGAAGGGGGATCTGATCAGGCAGGTTGTCACACCCAGCCACCCTGGGAGAGAGAACTAGGTCAGTAAGGAGGTAGGCAGAGACAGGCACATAACCAGCCTAGAAGAGAAGGAAGCCAGGAGAGATGGCTGGCAAACAGAAGCCCAAATCACCTTAGGGAAAGGGGGCAGGGCAAGCCAGATAAGTTTCCAGTCTACTTAACCTGTGTAGTGGGTGTAGCTCAGTGCAAGAATGTCTGTATTACATGAGGTCCCTGTTTCGACTCCTGATACCACCTGAGAGAAGGAATCCAGAGAATGATCCAGAGAGTGTCAGGCACCCAGCTGGCACTTTATTACAGGAAACATATAGACAGATTTTTTGTTTGTTTGTTTTAGGTTTTTCAATCTGTTATTTTTCACTTTTATCTTTTTTTAAATTCTTTATTTTATTCACTAAAATTGGGTACCTCAGTCTGTCAAGAAAGTGAAAAGGCAGTCTACTCAATGTGAGAAAATATTTGATAACCACCTATCCAATAAGGACCTACTATCAAGCATATATAAAGAAATCCTACATCTCAAAAATAAAAAGACAACCCATTTTAAAAATGGGCAAGAGATTTGAATAGACACTTCTCCAAAGAAGAAATACAAATGGCTAAAAAGCATAGGAAAAGGTGCTCAACATCACTAGCTAGTAGGGAAATACATATCAAAAGTAACTGAGCTATCATCTTACACCCATTAGACTAGTGGCTATTAAAAAAAAATAGAGGACTACAAGTGTTGGAGAGGATGTGGAAGAAAGGGAAAACTTATCCACTGCTGGTAGAAATGTAGAATGGCATAGCCATTGCTGAGAACAGTTTGGTGGTTCCTCAGAAAGCTAACTATAGAACTGCCATATGATCCAGCAATCCCAGGGCTGGGTATATACCCAGAATAATTGAAAGCAGGGACATTAACAGATATATGCACAACAATGTTCATAGCGTCATTATTCAGTATTGCCCAAAGTTGGAAGCAACCCAAATATCCATCAACAGATGAATGGATAAGCAAATTGTGGTATATTCATACAGTAGAATATTACTCAGGCGTAAGAAGGAATGCAGTATTAACACACAGGACATGAATAAATCTTGAAGACCTTATGTTAAGGGAAGTAAGTCAGTAACTGAAGGACAAATATTACATGATGTCAGTGATAGGACTTAAGCAAATTGAACAGACTCGGAGAGCTAGAATCTGGAAGATAGGTTAACAGGAGACAGAAAGGGAGTGGAGGGTGGTGAACCGATACTCAATATGGGCAAAATCTATGATAAGCTGGAATGGTGTGGTTGGGCAGTGGATGGGAGTGATAGTGGTGCAGTGATGGGATTCGGTTCTATGATGCAGAAATGTGAGGGGGAGTAAGGAAGGGGGTTTGGATTGGACTATCCATGAAACTGGGGGAAGGGTTGGAGGAAGGAGTGAACTCTGGGGATTTTCAGTTCTGTGGTTAAAGCTACAATGTTGGGAATGTTCTTTTGGCAAATATGGCAGTGGAGGGTTACTGGTGCAGGGCTTTGGGAGTGGAGGGATATGCATGATAGAGTGCACCTGGGGCATGAATCTGTGGGTGGAGACCCACACAATAAACAAGGAAATATTAAACTCCCATCCTGGGGAGTCCTGCTGTGTTCTCAGTTAGAAGGGCAAGAATCTCTCGAGAACATAGGCAGTGCCTAATAAAAGAAAACAGACCAATATGTTAAGCCTTCAATTTTATTGCATGTAACTATGAATCTTATTCTTCAAAAATTGAAACTTAGTGGTTACCATAGGTTCTGAGGGGAGGTGGAGAAAAGAATATAATAGATGGAACAGAGGGCATTGGAACTGTTCTACATGATCTTACAGTAATGGATACAGTCCGTTTTAAATTTTGTCAAAACCTATAAGAGTATACAGTGCAAAATGTAAACCATAATGTAAACCATCGATCACGGTTAATAGCAATGCTTCAATATTTGTACATCATCAATTGTAATAAATGTACCATCCACATGTAAAATGTTATTAATAGGGGAGAGTGGGAGAGTGGGAGGGCATTGGTATTTGGGAACCCCCTATATTTTCTATATGAGTTTTCTGTAACAAAGCTTCTTTGAAGATAAAGCAAAAAAATAAAACATTGGGGGAACATATGCAAGAAATTGTCACTCTACATAAAAGACAACATATCTTACAGTGAAGAAAGACACAATGAATACTTTTTAAAAATTTTGTTTTTGTTATTTTTGTATTTTATTTGTTATTTTTATTATTTTATTTTATCATTAATTTTATTTGGTTATTTTTTGCTTGGTTTTGGGGAGGTTTTGGATTGCAGAAGGGTCACAACTGTGGCAGGGGAGAATCACTGGTGTGGGGTATCAGTGATGAGGGGATGTGTATGGAGGGGTGCACCTGGGGCATGCCTCTAAGGCATATGAACATGTTCAAGTGGTCATGGGGTATTGTCTTGGTGGGTGAAGACCCACACAATAACTGAAAGAATATTGACTTCCCATCCTGAGAAGTCTTGCTACATTCTCTAGAGTGGAAAGAATTCCCTGAATACATGGGTCTTGCCTAGTGAAGGAAGACAGACCATTATGCCAGGCCCTTGATATTGATGATTATACTCATGAATCTTTTCTTGTGAAATTGAAACTTAGCCTAGTATTATATATTGCCCAAGAGTTGCCTTCTGAAAGTCTCTTTGTTGCTCAAATGTGGCCTCTCTCTAAGCCAAACTCAGCATGTGAATGCACTACCTTCCCCCCCAGCGTGGGACATGACTCTTGGGAATGAGCCTCCCTGGCACCAAGAGCTTACTACCAAGCTCCAATTAATGATGCATTTGGAAAAAGCGCTTGACCAAAAGGAAGAAATATTAAATATAAATGAGTTTTTATGGCTGAGAGATTTCAAAGTGAGTTGGGAGGTCATTGCAGAGGTTTCACTTATGCATGTCTTAGCAGGATCTCATTGACTGCCATGGTAAGCAGTATATCAAACAGTGGGGTTCCTGAGGGCTCTAGAGACATCTAAACACTGTAAGCACGCAGATAATCTCAGGAATTTGGCACCCTGTCAATGGACCTTACTTTGGAATATATGCCTATAAATGTAACAGATTTAGATTTATTTATAATTTCTGTACACATGGCTCTTCTGCTGCTTTTATTTGAGCCTAAAATTAGCACTATATTCCTTAATTTTGTGTCCCAGAGACTTAAATCTTCAGTCTGTTTACATACTGGTTGAGACCTGAATCTCAGCAGAGTTGCAACACCTACTCTCTAGTTCATAGGACTTGCCCAGGACAACTAACAAAAGGATAATGATGGATAATGCTCATCCCAAAAAACAGAGATTATCTACAACTGCAAGCAAAACAGTTCATCCATCTGCCCCATGGGATCTAAGCCCCCTCTCAATCAGAAACAGTGGGCATCCCCATCCCAAAATCCTCAATATTGGGGAATGAATAGTGGACTAAAGTAGACTTATTATATTATAGATTTATTATTATTCTAGCAAGGAAGAACTTATATCATTGATATAAAGACAGTGGCCACCAAAGTTTCTGAAGGGAGGGAGAAGGAAGAATAGGTGTAACATGGGGACAGTTTTGGACACTGAAATGGTCCTGGATGACATTGCAATTACGGATAGAGGAAATTATACATTTTGTCAAAACCTATAAAATTGTGTGGGGCAACGTGGAAACTACAATGTGAACTATAGTCCATGGTTAGTAGCAGTGCTTCAATATGTGTTCATGAATTGTAACAAATGTATCACACTAATGAAAGATGTTAATGTGGGAAATTGTGGCAGCATGAGGGGGTAGAGTATATAGGAATCCCCTATATATATTTTTTTTTATTCCCTATATTTTTGATATAACATTTATGTAATCTAAAATGTCTTTAAAAATAAAATAATAATAATAATAAGTGAAATGGAAAAATTGCGTGGTACTGGCACATATATTTATGGTCAGTTGATTTTGGTAAAGATGGCAGTACTATTCATTGGGGAAAATAGTCATTCAACAAATGCTCCTGGATTAAAGTTGGACCTCCCCTTCACTCCTTATACAAAAATTAACTCAAAATGTATCTTAAACCTATATATGAACTAAAAAATGTAAGTCTATTAGAAGAAAACATAGATATATATCTTCATGACTTTGGAATAAGCAAAATTTTCTGAGATATGACACCAAAAGCACAAGCAATCAAATAATAAATAGATAAATTAGACTTCATCAATACTGAAAACTTTTGTAGTTTAAATGACACTATCAAAAAGGGAAAAGACAACACAGAGAATTGAAGAAAATATTTGCAAATCATATATCTAATAAAAGTTTAATATCTAGAATAAATAAAGGACTCTTACAATTCAATAATTTTTAAAATAAGCCAATTAATAAAAGGGAAAAGGATTTGGATAGAAATTTTTTCAAAGACAATATACAAATGGTCAGCAAGCACATGAAAAGATGCTCATCAATAGTCGTCAGAGAAATTCAAATCAAAACTACAATGAGATACCACATCATAGACTAGATGATCTAGTCTATTATAGCCTAGAATGGCTATAATAAGAAAGATGAACAATAACAAGTGTTGGCATGGATATTGAAAAATTGGAACCCTCAATACATTGTTGCTGGGAAAATAAAATTACTTCGGAAAACAGTTGGAAGTCGAGTTAAACATAGAGTTACCACTTGACCCAAAATTCCACTTCTAGATGTATATCCAAGAGAACTAAAAACATATGTCCACATAAAAACTTGTACACAAATGCTCATGGCAGCTTTAGTCATAATAGCCTAAAATTGGAAACAACCCTAATGTCCTTTTAGCTGATGAATGGATAAAGAAAATGTGATATATCCAGATCATGGAATATTATTGAGCCATAAAAATAAATGAAGTGTTGATACATGCTACAACATGGATGGACCCTTAATACATTATATTAAGTGAGAGAAACCAGACACAAGAGGCCACATATTATGTGATTCCATGTATACCAAACATCCAGAACAGGCAAATCTATAGATACAAATAATATGTTTGTATATATACATACAATCTATATGTATAGATATATATATATTCAATAAATGTATGTGTATAGGTATTTAAATATAGATATATATGTGTAGAAATATACATAATCTCTATGCATAGATACAATTAGATATGTATAGGTACATAAAATCAATTAGCGGTTGTGAGGACCTGGAGGCAAGGAGAAATGGAGAGTGACTGCTAATTCGTTCAGGGTTTATTTTAGGGCTGTCACAATATCCTAGAACTAGTGGTGATGAGTGCAAAACCCTGTGAATATACTAAAACCCACTGAATTATACACTTTAAAAGGGTGTGTTTTATCATATATGAATTACATCTCAATAAAAAAAGCCTCTCCCCCTCTCCACCTACTCCCCCGCCCCATGCTAATGGTCATGGTCATGGCTAGAGATAAGGAATGGTGTTCACATTGGTAGGGAGGGGTTTTTAACTTCCTTTTTACCCATATCAAGCCTTCAGTAGCCCATGTGCAGAGGCAAATCCTATCACAAAATGCCCTGCATCCTCTCCCCGTTCCCAACACATCAAGATTTTATACACCCAAACCCTAAAATCAGGTTATGAAACACCATTGATAAAGGTAGTGAAGAAAAAATAAATTTTTTAAAGGTAGGAAAATGTGTATTATTAAAAGAACTTACCAGAATCTTCCTGAAAACTGGGCTGATGAAGTCCCTCCTACTTGGAAAACCTCCATAGGCTCCCTATTACCTTTGGGAAAGAGTCCACTTTCCTTACTATGACCAGCAAGGTCTCTACAATGCTAGCCTAACTTCCTCGAATCATACATGCACTCTTCATACTCTAGTCACAAATCTCTCCGTTTTCTGAACACACTAAGATCTTTCATGAAACTTTTATCACAAACTGGTAAGTGGGGTATCTCCACTTGATTTGCCTTAGAGTAATTTTTTTATATCTTTCTCTTTTTAAAAAGCTCAAATTGCTCAGTGTTACTATATATGTAACTCAACTAATGAAATGTAAGTCTGTTTGCTTTGATATAATGATCTTTATACACCTTGCTAGACATTGAATGTCACCGTTCTATACAGTAATTTGTGTTAAGATAAATTATCCAAAACTTAGGAAAAGGGCAAAAGAAGGACTGAAGCATTTTCTACAGTATCACTTAAGGATTGCTTAATTACCTAAGGAAACGGACCTTTGTTTGTTTGACTTCATTACCGATGAAGGCCCAGATTCTTTAAAGTGCTATGTTAAGGTGTAGATTTTTGTTTGGTAGAGATGCAAATGAATTCTTGGTAGAAAAGTTAACCAAAATTGCAATGGTTCTATTGTCTATAGAATATTAAGCTGTTTTATATAATCCAATAATCTTTATACAACTTTCTTTCTTCATTACCTATAAACACTCAGGTTCTCAAATAATCTTTGAACCAATTTTATCATCTCATTGGTTCTCTCATTAGTGAGTTCAATAAATCTTTGACATGCTTTTCTTTATTTGTATGAGAGTTATATTATTCCATTTTACAGTTTTATATTAAGTATTATTAAATTGTCTAGTTTTCAGAAACCATTCCAAAACTTGTCTCATAACTAATTTTTCTCAACTCCAAAAGATTTTTTCAGGAAAAAAAAAATATACATTTGACGAAAATAATGAGACTTTTATATTTGAAAACAATCTACTTTCTCTTGGCCTAATGCATTAAGTATGAGTGATGAGCAAAGAGCCTTCCAGGCGTGTGCCCCTCTCTGCATCTGTTTCTTCAGAGTAATATAAATGTGATGTCCTATTTTCACCCACAGGCAGGTCCTTGAAGAGATATTATTTATTAAAGGATGAAATAAAGAACTCCAATTCAATTGATGTAATAGCAAATCGGATTAATGGAATCCATGTGACAATCTTGACTTATTCATTTGCCTTAATTGAATGCCTAATCACGACACACAGATGTTAGAAGTTAAGATTGTTTTTGTAAATGTGGGCATGTAATATGTAACCTTCTTATCTATTTCTTCTTTTTTTGGAGATTTAAATTATTAGCCATTTTGGAATCGACTTAAATTGTGCTGTAATCTAAAACCATTTCTTATCCATCATATGTTAACAAAAATGCTTTTTGAATAAAATTTACTCACGAATACAGAAAAATACTGAAATGATAGAATAACCAAATATAAATCCAGCTTGAATTTTTAGTATATCCATTAATAATGATTATCAAGGAAAAGTATAAAAATCAATTTAATATGTAGCAAAAATGAAAAAATAAAAGCTTTAAATAATGACTGTGTACACAAAATAAAAGATGACAGACACAATGTACATGGGTTTTAAGTAAAGTAAAAGAAAGAAAAGGGAGGCAGTCATCATATTTCCAAAAGCCATGAAGCGTGTAGCGTTACTATAGAGCCAGGTAGACTTAAATTCAAGATATTCTAGTGCTTGGCTTATTGCCTTTGATGCAATAACAATATACTTATTCCTGATCTCATGTTTACTTTTAAAATTCTTCTGTTTTTTTAATTAACCTGTATTTTCACCTTTTGTGTTGTATTTCTCTAAAACACAACTAATAACCTATGCCCTAAATTTCTCTGAGTTTTGGGGGTTTATTTTTGTCCTTTAAGCATAAAAATCTGAGTTAAATAAATACATATCAATCGGAAACTTAAAATTCTTCATGGAAAGTTATTACTATTTTTACTCCACAATGTAGATAATGAATCAAAAATAATTCTATTTTTAAGTCAATTTGCCTGTTCTGATAACTTTTCGTGAAATTCATCTTTGTTTTTTTTTCATTCAGATAAAAAGCAAAAGATTATGTGTATATAAAATTTTTCACTATGGTTAATTGTTAGAGTTGGAGTTTCTTGTGTTTCCCTAATGAATTACTTCCCTATTATGAAGAAGTGACTCTCTCAAAGGACAATCATTTATTACACCTGAGCCTTCCTGGTCCCAATTGTACCACATGCTGCTTAATAATTTGCAATGATTTAGGAAGATTGCCATAACCACTCAATTACTAAACAGCTTTGGATGCAACCTATAGCATGAAGCACATCCTTAGTACACATTTAGAACTGTCTTGTTAATTAAATAGAATTTCAGCAACTTCTGTGTTCTGAACATCCAGCAGACAGCGGCACAATCTAATGTGGAGGACTAAAAGCAGTCACTCATTTTCTTTGGCCCAACCAAGCAGGTGCTGTATAGCCATACACTGATAACAGAGAAGTAGGGAAAAGGAAATAGACTAGGATTTAGGAAATCCGATTTCTAATTCTGATTCTGTCACTCTAGTATTTTATCCATGGGAAATGGTATTCTCTGATCTTCGGGTTCCTCCTCTATAGAATGTGATCTATAGTTTATAATTTTTAAAGGTATTTTCTTAATCAGTGACACATCTCTATGTAATCTATTTTAAAGGTAGAACTATTTTTGCAAAAAGTTATTAGATCATGTATGAAAATTCTCAGTGGTTTATTTCCATACAGCATTCTAAAGAAACAAGATGAAAAATCATTTAAATGCTATCACACAAGATGACTAATTTAAAATTATAATTGTCAAAAAATGTAATTACTTCTGGGCCAATGATATAGAATTGCCAGGCAATGTACTTTAAATAACAGCAGCTCTTTTTGCCAGAATCAACCTTCCTGTGGGGAAAATAGACACATGGCCATATGTCTAGGTAATGAAATTTGAAGGACAAAGGGAATTGTGGGTGAGTTCTGAAGACAAATTTTATTGAATTCACAATTATGCCTTGGACCAGCACTATATTATTAAGGTTTTGAATAGCCTATTCTGGTTAAATTTTTAAACTGTTAAAAGTAAGTAGGAAAAAAAAACTAAACACACACACATAAAAGTAAGTAGAGTATATTAAACAAATAGCATAGATATATAGTTTTTCTAAATAAATTGCTTCTCTTGGTATATAACTAAATATCCAGATTTAAAGTGAACATTTTAACTTTTAGCCTCATTTCTTTAGTCTCATGTCAATATAATCTATTTGTAAATCTATTCAGTATGCTGTATTCACATTATCTTAAGTTTTACAACTTAAAAATATATTTTAATATCTAGAGCATTTCCTTTTTATTAATGTGCTTTGTAATTTATAAAGAGCTCTTCAATATTCAGTCCCTAATGCTACTTCCTCTGTGATGATCTTGTTCAAGCTCATGGCTTTAAGTACCTTCCATAGGGATAGCACCTCTATATCTCTATAATGTAATTTATTCACCAAAATTTGAACAGGCTGCTTTGTTTCAATGGGTCAGAATTGAACCCCTGATTTTTTTTCTCTCTAAATCTGCTCCTCCTTCAGTCTTTCCCATCCCAGTCAATGACATTTTACCAGCAACTCAGGTTCTATAATGTAAGACCATTTAACATCATGGGAGCCAATCATTGTATCAGTGTAGAAATAGTTGGACTCTTCTAACTTATCAACTATAGTGGGAATTGTGACTTATTTTGAGCAAATAAGGTGTCAAAATGCATGCATGGTTATATATGTGAAAAAGCAGTGCTAAAAAGATGAGTCAAGGAGACTTGGTGCGTGAAGCATTTCAAAGGAGTTTATTTTTCTATTTTCTATCAGGAAGGTCATCCTTCAGCCACTTTTGCAAGATTACTGTATTTTCCTGCTGGTCTCTGGGAGCTTAACAGTGTTAATAACTTTTCCCATGAGCAAGCAGTATACTATCACAGTTGTGTATTACACATAAAGATTGTTTTTCTTGAAAACATTTGATGCATTTTTCTATATGTTTAAATAAATTAAGTAAATATGTAATTGTGGTTTGAAAAAATGAAGATCAAAATAGTTCTGAAGAAGAACAAGGCAACTTGGGATGAAGCAAAAGTTAACAATAATACATTAAAACAAGTGTAAGTTTTATTTTTCATTTTTGTTAGAGTAATAGTTTTAAAACATAGCAACTCTATTAAAATTGTAAAATCAGTGCAACAATATTAGATGATTTTGAGAAAGACTCAAAAAAAAGCCACATATAGAACAAATTATATCATTGCATAAATTTTTATTTTGTGGTAGATAATAAATTATTTTGCATCTGGTGACCATCTTATATTTTTTGGCAACACATTTTACAAATAGTAATAGCCAAAGAAAATATGAAGGAGTTTTGTGCTTATTGTTCTCCATTTGTCCTTCCAGAACCATTTTCTACTCTTCACCATGTTGCTCTTTGGTCCAGCAGGCTGACTTCTATGAAATACATCACCTTGGCTCCCTTGACCTCTTACTTATGGTTGAGTTCATCAAATGGAAGAGAGCAGGTGGGGAAAGAGAAAGAAAGAAATAGAGATTGAGAGATTGAGAGAGAGAGAAAAAGAGCAGGGTATTTATCTCTAACCTCCTCCCCCCAAAGTTTTGGTAATGAGTACTTTGCTGCCCCTACAATCATAGTTCTGTTAGTTGTCTTTTCCTACTACTTAGCTCTCATCAGAATCAGTAATAGTGCCATGCTTTGGCCCCTTCAGGACTCATGGTTATAATGGGTTTCCACATTTGTTACCCTTGGGACACCTCACCATTCCTTGTTAGTTTCCTTAACCTTGCCATACCTCTGTAAATATTCCTCATGTTTTAGTTTCCTAGGCTGCCCAGAACAAATACCATGAAATGGGTTGGGTTAAACAATAAGAATTTATTTGCTCACTGCTTTGAGGCCAGGAATATGTCTGAATCAAGGCATCATTAACTTGATTTTCTTCCTGAAGACCACTGCTAGCGATCCTTAGCTCCTCTGTATCATAACAAGGCACATGGGCAGCTTCTTCTGGTCTCTCCCTTCTCTTCCAGTTTCATTGATTTCAGCTTCTTGCTCCATGGCTTTCTCTTTCTGTGTCTGAATTTTATATAAAGGACTCCACTAATCAGGTTAAGACCTTCCTGATTGAGGTGAGTCATACCATAACTGAAGTAGCCTTTATCAAAAGGTCTTACAACAAGCTCGCACCTACAGGAATGGGTAAGAACATGTTTTTCTGGATACGCAGAGCTTCAAACCCCCACACTTCTCTTCATTAATGTCTCTCCAGTTATCCCTCTGAGACAGCCATCTCTTTTCTGCCAGGACTTTGGTTGATCAAAGGTTCAACTTGGGCTCTTCAATTGTATTCATAAAAGGAAAAAGTGTAACTTGAGATCATCCTTATAATGCTACTCATGATCATTTACTACTCTTATTCTATCATTTCAGGTTAAACTTCCATAATCCAAGCACCAAGCAAATAGTAGGATTATTTTTAAAAAAAAAGAAAAAGAAGATAGAGGACCTATCCCTCGAGAAGTTTGGCTTATTCAGCAGGAAATTCATAAACATTTAAAAATGTTAAACAAAATAATGTATGATAGAATGTATAAGAGAGACACTAACCAACAGCAAGTATAATTTGAAAACACAGATGGAAAAAGGATGATGTGGGCCAGCAGGAAAAACCTCACTGAAGTTGAAAGACTTTAACTGGATCTTGGAAGATATAAATACTCTCCTCTAGGACTCCACCACCAAATGTTTCCTATCGCTTTAGTCACACAGTTATTTTTTTCCTCTTTGGATTCTTCTTTCAATATCCTACTGTCATTTGTGGATGTCTGAAGTAGTGTGTACACATGACCACAAACTGATTTTCTTGACTGACCTACAGTGTTCAGGTGCTTTGAGTGGCACAAAGATTCCTTTGCTTCTCTGTTTGATACACATTTTGCTAATTCTGTGTCAAGCACTCAGGGAGGACAGCAGAATTATATTTACAGTTGTATATACTCTAATCAGTCTTAAAAAATATATTGCCCACATACCCATCACAGGTAAACTGCTAGAAGATATAGTTCAGCCAAGCTAGAGATTGCGCAAAATTAATACCTCAAAAATGGAGAGTTTCTGGTATAAAAGCACTTGCAAGTCTTTCTATCCAGGTTCTACTCCAAAGTCTAGGGTGAATCATGGTGGGGTTGAGTGTTATGAGGTAAAATCATCATACTTTCAGCCTTTTAGCCTATGCTGCCTTTCATTTCCCAGTAACAGAAAATGCATTTCAAAGTCATGGTCTTTATCCCATAGTACAAATGGAACATCTTGACATTCATAATGATTATAAATGATTTTCCTGTTCCAACACTAGCTGATAATGCCTAAAGTATACATACAATAAGAACAAGGTAAAATTAATTTTAGTGAAACTTTTCCTCTCCACAAAACTTTCAAAGATCAACAATTAATATAATATTTATTTAATCTTGGAATAGACAATGCATAGATATGGTTCAAAAATAAATGAAAGGTCTGAGTAAAAAGTCTGTCTCCCACCTTGTTCACTAGGACCTAGATCCCACTCTCATCCAGCATCTTCAAGAGTAACCACTTTTTTTTTTCATTTCTTGTTTATCTTTCCTGAGTTTGTTACATAAGCATGAGCAAAATTTTTGTTCAGATGATTGTTTTTACCTTTTAACATAAATGGTTGCATTCTAAACACATTGCTCTACAATGTTTTTATTTACTTAAAATTTATCCTGAGAACTTTTTCTTTACTGCACATAAAGACTTTTCTCATCTTTCTAATAGTTGTACAGTATTCCATTTTACGTATGCATCTTAAGTTATTAAACCAGTCTGCAACTGATGGATGTTAAGGTTGTTCCCAATCTTTTGATATTTCAGAGAACACTATAGAGAATCTTGGACATACATCTCTTTCCTGAATATGCCAGTATATCCATAGGATAAATACCTAGAAGTGAGATCACTGGGACAATAGATATAAGTTTTGTAATTTTTTTTTTTTTTTTTTTCTTATTTATTCATTTATCACCCCCCTGCTGCTTGTGCTCGCTGGGCCAGCCAACCGCGCCGTGCGGGCGGGCCCGCCCCCACCAGGAGGTCCCGGGAACCGAACCCGGGGCCTCCCATATGGTAAACGGGAGCCCCACTGATTGAGCCACAGCCGTTTCCCAGTTTTGTAATTTTGATATGCATTATCAAATTGTATTCTTAAGAGATATACATTTTTTTTTTTTTTTTTTTTTGGCTCCTACCAGTAATGTTTGAGAATACCTATTTCTCCACAGCTTTATCAATAGTGTATTTGGAATTTTTTGCCAATCTTCTAGGTGAAAAATGATAATTCGGTGTTATTTTAGTTTGAATTTATCTTATTATAGGTGAATTTAAGAATCATTTCAATTATAAGAACCATTTCTATTAACTTTTCTGTGGACTAACTGTTCTCATCTTAAGAGTTCTTACTCTTCTTATTAATTTCTAGCAACTCTGTATATATTAGAGATATTGGGCCTTTGTCTATAATGTGAGTTGCAAATATTGTTTCCTGGTTTGCCATTTTTCTTAACTTTTCAGGTGTTTAAGTGTTTATTTTGTCATGGTGATGCTTGCAATTTTTTGTAGTCAAATTTATCAATTTTTTAAAAATTTATATATCTTGGATTTTGAGTCATAATTAAAACAGTCTTCCCTTTTCCAAGATTATAAAGGAATTCTCCCATGCTTTCTCCTAGTACATTTCTTTTATTTTAATCTTTGGTTCAATTGAAATTTATGTTGGTGTACATAGTGAGGTATGTACAGCACTTATCTTTTCTGGTTTATTAAATGGTGCTTTCTCTGCAGATTGCATTACTACTTTTATCAATGATTAAATGCCAGTATGATATATTTAGGCCTAATGTATTCTCCAGTTAATGAGATTCTCAATACATTTATTTTCTTCTTTTATTTCTTTTAATGCTTCAAACTTACTACAACAATATCTGATTTTTATAATTAGAAAAATTAAATGATACTTTCCCCCTCTAATCCAGTATATAAAAGTATATGCACACATAGGATCTTGATTATGTTAAAAATTACATAGAAACAAGACAAAATACTCCAAAATATTAGCAGTGATTATCTCTGCATGGTTTTACTATGGGTAACTTTTTTCTACCTTTTACTTTTCTGCACTTTTACAATTTTGTAAGAGTATAAGTAATTTTCTTTTAAAAGGCTATATTTTATGGTAAACAATCTATTTCTTGTATCATATAGGGTTATTTTCTGGATTTATGTATTATATGGAATTTAAATTTGTTACTATGTCTGTCACTGGCTTTCATTAACATTACTTAGCTTTTCAAACCACCTTTATTCAATCCCAAATTTCTTTCACCTTCATCACAAACTCATGTTGACTTACCAATTGTGTTCAAATAAATTCCTATGTAAACTTTCAATAGTTTTTTGAAAAAGATATTACAATATATTTCTAAAATTCTGCTTACAATGATTTCAAACAAAAAGTTTATACAAAGAAACGTTAACCCAAATTAATTTAACCTAAAATATAGTGTCACTGTACTAATAGTAATGTTAGGGAGCGGATGTGGCTCAAGCAGTTGAGTGCCTGCCTCCCACATGGGAGGTCCCTAGTTTGGTTCCTAGTGCCCCCTGAAAACAACAACAACAACAACAAAAAAAAAAAAAAAAAAAAAAAAGCAAAACAAATTATAAAACCAACTCAGGAAAGCCATTGTGGCTCAGTGGTTGAGTACTGCTTCCCACATACAAGGTCCCAGGTTTAATCCCTGGTCCCCAGTACCTCAAAAAAAAAAAAAAAAAAAAATAGTAATGTCATAATTTGTGACATATTTGCAGATCAGATCAAGTAGCAAGCCTCAGAACAACTTCACTTTGATATAATGACTTTCTAAATTAAGCATTTTAAGAAAATTCTTTTTTTAAAAAAAACAGAATACCAAAACTTCACTGATATACAATCTTTCAATGAGAAATACCCTTAAATCTTCAGATTATATAAAAGGAGTACAAATAATTCTTTTGCATAATGGCTTCAAAGGACTTTTTATTTAATAAATAAGCAATGTAATTCCAAAACACCTAGTTAAATAAAGAGATATAATTTAATCACTGAAGTTAAAAAGAGTTCATCCTTTTCTTTAAACCAAATTACAAATTAGAACTAGCACTTAAATCAGGCATTTTTTTTTAACTTCGTTCCTATCCACTCCCTTTCATTTGCTATTTCTTTTCAGAAACAGTGCCTACTTAACATAGAAAATCAGTGTTAGATATGTAAAACCTGTATTTATAGAACTCAAATTAATAAGGAATTTCCATAACCTAAGATAGCATGGTCATTAATAATAGGCCCCTAAAACTTTTGGCTGTGTCTGTCCACAGTGTTAAACACAGTTATAGCCAGAAGAATGCTCTAACTCAAATGTGCTTGTTAAAAGTTTGTTTATCCAGTTGTACCACATGCCACACAGCTGTGGACTATTTAGAGAAAGTTTACTAGACACTCCTGTCTAGGAATTTTTTCTTTCTTTCCAATTTTCTGCCTCATATCACACTGGGGACAATTTAACATGACTACATTAAGAATGTTCTGAACTGCCACTATTTCTAAATAATTCCAAAGTCTTTGGGGTATTATTTCCTCAAAAGCCAGATTTCCTTCAAAGAGACTTTTTTTCAATTAATTAATTTAGCATGTGGAGCACATAAATTGATACAAACTAGTTCAATTATATTTGTTCAACAAATATTAATTGAATTCCTACTATGGGCCAGGCAGAGGAGCTGTTGCAGGGAGCAAAGCACACAAGGTAGCTGCTTTCATGGAGGGTACATTCTGGTGGGGAGAACAAAAATCAATAAATAACCAAGTAATTAAACAAGAACATTCCAAAAAGTAATAAATACTATGCAAATAGAGGGATTGGGTGACTACTTTTCTGGAAGACCTCTTTCAGGCTTATTTTCTAACAAAGCTAGAAGAGCATAATTTACATTAATAGGTAGCAAATCTCTATCCTGCCTCTTTTCCTTTATAGAGATTTTAGAAGGAGCAAGAAAGGAAAAGGAGCAGAGCTACCTGCCTTAAATAGGAGAGACAAAAGTAAAGGAACAACCATGACTGGTGACAATAAAAAAAAAAAAAAAAGCTAGTGAATAGGAAAGCAGAGCTGAAAGTGTCTGGGAGAAGATGCGCCCATAGGAATGTATTTGTGTCTTGTGCTGCCATGGCTGTTGGAGATTCTAGGTCTATAGCACTGGAAATGGTCTTTGGTTGTTTACTTCACCACTCCTATTTTAAAGATGGAATGACCAGCACCTGCAGAGTGATGAAACTCAGCCAAGTGATGTTTAGAGATTTAGAACCAGAACTGCAAGTTAGATTTCCTGGTATATTTACATTATATCTGTACCAAGAATTGTCTTCTGGGTTACTTGTGGTTTGGCCACTGATAAATGTGATCACCAAGCTATAATCAAGAAGGGTCAGTGTGGGATTTAGATATCTGCTAAATTAGGTATCCATTGAATTTACTATGTGGCAAACATCAGAGAGTCAGAACATTGGGCAAATTATTGGAGAGATGGCTCATGGGGCCTCTTCTTTGAAGGATATGGAGAAATACAAGCTCCATTCCTTTTCCCCATGAGCTAAGGCAGCCTGCAAATTTTAAAGGTAAAGGGGCTTTTGTTCTGTTTAAAGAAAGTTACTTAAAAAGGACTGAAACTAGAGAGAAAAATTGAACTAGGATGATTAGCTCTTCAGTTATTTGGAAGAAATTCCAGTAAAGGTTAAAAAAATACCATGGTCTGGTCTCTAGTTAAATCCTGTAGCATATAATTTTAACAATCATCTGGGAGACAACCAATGCTGGGATGTAATTATGGAAATGCTGACACAGCAGAACACTGTGGAAGCCAAATTAATTCGCAAAAAGCATACCCAGGACCTAATAAGAAACTTCCATTGATGATGCGAAAATAATTGGGAAATAACAAGAAAAAAGTGAAGGATAGTACATGAGTTAATATAGAAATTGAACCAAATTCTCTTTCCTCTGTCACTCTTTGCTCTTCCATTAGATCTTTCCTCCCTAATCTGAGGTACCAACAGCATCATGGGACTCATTCTAACAGGTTTTCTGAGTGAAGGCAAGAAGCTGGACTGATATTACAAAAGTACTTTTTAAGGCAAACTGTGTCTGATATCATGAGGATAAAGCTAATCAATAAGAAAAATACCTAAACTCTATTTTGAAATTGTTAGGAGAAAGGTGTTAACAGCTATACCAATCACTCTGAATTTACTGTAGACCCTGTCCGGGACCCAGGAAAACTATAAAGTTGCACATGAAGGTGGAAATGAGAGTCAGCAACTGCTTTGAGGTTCTTTTAAAGACAGAAAGGGCACAGGAGAAATAACAAGTTATTCAGCATTTGGAATTCAGAACCACAGGTCACATCTCTCAGACCAACCTGCTATTGGAACGTACCTAAATTTCTTTTGGCTACTGAGTCTTTGCCTTCATCAAAAGCCTACAACCCTCTCATTGTCAGAGGAGTAAGTGATAGTAAACACTTTGCCAGATAGGAGGGACCGTGTGTAGGGAAGGAGAATAGACAAAACTACATATGAGCAATGGTAAATGGCGTTCTCCGGTATTGTTTCCCAACCTTGGTCACAGTATTAGTTATCTATTATCTTTCACTGCATAACACATTACCCCCAAATTTAGCAGCTTAACACATCAAGTATTACCTCATGTGGTTTCTGTGGGTCAGAAATTTGAGAGTGGTTTAGCTGAGTGGTTCCAGCTAGGGTCCCTGAGGAGGTTGCATTAAGATGTCGGCTCACTGACATGGTTGCAAGCTAGAAGATTCACTTCCTCTCCAGCCATTGGCAGGAGGCCTCAGTTCCTTGTTACATGGCCCTCTCCATAGGGCTGCCTTTCATAGCATGGTAGCTGACCTCCCCCAGAACAAGTGATCAAAGAGAGCAAAATGGAAACCTCAAAGACTGTTGACCTAGCCTTGGAACTCACACTCTGTCATTTCCATAACATCCTACTGGTTACATATATCCACACTCTGCTCTGTGGGAGACGACTATCCAGGGTCATGAATACCAGGAGTTAGGGAGCACTGAGCCATCTTTGAGGCTGGCTACCACAGTCACATTTACATACAGCATCACAATTTTTGCCTTTTCCACATATACCACTTACACTATTATTTACTTAACATTTTTCATTATATGAATTTTTAACCCATCTTAAACCATAATATCCATGAAATTATGGATTTGATGTTATATTTCTATTTATTTTGATATTTCCAAATAAAAATATAACAATTTTGAAAGAAATACATTTTTTTTCCTTTCATCTACTAAAATCAACTCAAGCATCACCAGTGTTACATGGACTAATTACCCTTTGGAAGGCACCATTAGCCACAAGTTTGAAGCCTCTGGTTTTGCTTGAAGGAGATTGTTATAGTTCATGGCAAGGAAGGAGGCATTTGTTGCATGTGACATCCTCACACTAAATTTCCTAGAAGTCCAAGGTAATAGTACTTGGGATAGACTACAGTACTGTGGTCTAGAAGCCAGTTGCTGTGGTGGTTATAATGGTCACTTGCCAGCTATCGTTTATAATTACTTTAAACAGAAACACTTTAAAGAATTGAACCATAAGGGTAAAGCAGATTGTTCTCAGGATATAAAACTAAACTCACCTTATTATGTATTGTTACACTTCTGTCCACTCTCATTACCAAAGGCCATAAAGCAATTTTAACTGTTCCCTAGAATGCTACCAGCTATAAGGGCTTTTGCTTAACTGTTCTTTTGAGCCGAATATAATAGTTATTTTTCAGAACTCTTACAGCTGGGAAATCTAGAAATGACTTCTTGTCTTTGTGAACTCATTAGACTATTTGGTTTGGGTAACCTTGATGTTACTTTAAGTATGGTTGGGGAAATCATGTCATAATCACTGACTTTTATTAGCAACCAGCCCTTTATAATCATAAAATTCAATGTTCTGAAACCTAGTGCCTGTTCTGTCCTGTGCTGGTATCTTTCTCTCTCCTCTTGGCAGTATGTCCATGAGTCCACGCTCTGGTTTCCCAAGGGTTCAGAATTTATGGATGTCCTTCATGGCCAGAGGTGACAACACAGAAAATGTAAAAGTGTGGCTGGTGGGAGAAATTTCTATTCTGAATACTCAGATCACTTCCCCATACTTCAGCCTGCAGACCCTAGAGCCATTTGCAGGATCACGTTCAGTGATTTCACCTTATACCTGCCAGCCTTACTTTTTAAATTTCATTTGAGTAGAAAATCATCTCTTTTATTTTAATTCTAAATTCATATGAGAATTAATTAAGCTATTATAATACAGCTAAGTAGGTTTTCTTTACAATTCTATTTGGGGAAAGTAGCACGGGAAGAGGGTTGGGTTGCTGCAAAGCAGTACATACGTTTACCAGGTGGATACCATTATTTTCCAGAGTATTTTCTCTTCCTTCATCAGTTTGCTTTTATTAGGAAATTTAACTGCCAAAAATAATTGTTTTGAAACTTAAAACTATATATGCCCAATCTCTGATTCATCAACGCTAGAGAAAGAGGCATCAGGCTGCGTTATTCTGTAACAGTTAATACCCAGTCTCTGTTACACTATTTGTGACTTGGGTCTATTTGAAAGTGATTTATACAGTTACTATTTCCTTCTTCCTTTACAACCAGATAGGAAGTACTGTGTGTCTTCATGATCAAAAACTCATTAAATCTAAATTACATAAAAAGAGAAATATTGTAAGCCTATAAAGAACCATTGTGCAGGCATCCAAAAAAATGAGTCCAAGTAGAGCTAGAACTAAAAGTGAATCTGAAAGTCATGTTCAGGGGATGATTTTTCTGCCTCTCAAATGTCATATGGTTTTATCATTCCTTGTTTCTCTCTTTGCTTCTGCACACTCAAATGGCTTCCTCTGGTTGCTCCTGGTACCCCAACATGCCACCACATGACTGTTTCAACACTGACCACCATCTAGCAAATAGATCTGTGTGTCTCAGTTCAAATTAGAGAAAGAGAGAAAGAGAATGAATCTGATTAGTTTAGCACAGTCTAAGACTTCATTTCCCCTGATGTCCGCTTCAGGCACAGTCATATAGATGTACCGTAAAAGGAAGGAGAGTCATGTGGTGCCAAACGTGGTATCATTGGGAGCTAGAATAGAAGTGGCTCAGATTCTCTTGGAAATAGTTATGAACAGGAAGCCAATGACTGACTTTGCTGGGTAAGCTGTGTGTGAGCAGAAATTTAGTTAGTGCTTCCTTTTCTCTCCTATAACAGTGAATCTCAAATTTAGCTGAGGGTCATATTTACCTGGGGAACATTTTAAAAATACAAATTCCCTCTCTCCAAACTAGACCTAGAGAACTGGATCAGAAATGAAAAAGAAAAATTCTCCAATAATTCCAATGAACTTTGGTTTAGAGATTGAGGAAACTGTCCCGTAGCAATGATTGCTGATCTAGGAACCCAATTATGACAAACACTGTGTCGAATGAGAATTTTTACAGACTGTGTATGTATTAGTTTTCTATTGCTACTGTAACAAATTACCACAAACTTAGCAGCTTAAAATGACACCCATTTTTATTTCACAGTTCTGTAGGTCAGAAGTCCAGGTAGGCCTAGCTGGGTTCTCTGGTTGATTCTCACAGGCTGAAATCAAGGTCTTAGGCTGGGCTCCTTTCTGGAGACTCTGGAGAAGAGCCTGCTTCCAAGCTTGTTCAGGTTGTAGCAGAATCAAGTTCCATGTGGTTCGAGGTCTGAAATCTCTGTTTCTTTGTTGCCTGTCAGCTAGGTTCTGCTCTATTCTCCTTTACTTTTCTTATGACCCCCTCCATCTTCAAACCAGCAAGGTTGCATTGAGTCCCACTCAAGCTTTGAATCTCTCTGACTTCCTCTTCTGCTACCATCTGGAGAAAACTCTCTGCTTTGAAAGGGGGCTGGTGTGATTAGATTAGCCCTGCCAGTTAATCTCCCCATTTTAACATCAACTGTGCCATACAATATAAAATAATCACAGGAGAGATATCTCATCTCATTCACAGGTTCTGGTGATTAGAGCATGGACTCTTGAGGGCCATTTTTAGAATTCTGCTTATCTTAGTATGATAGATTGCAAAAATGGCCATTAATTCTTTGTCTCTCCTCATTTTCAAGAGGAGGAATCTATTTCTCAATCTTTGGGATTTTAGCAGGTCTCGTGACTTGCTTTGACCAATAGAACATGGCAGAAGTATTGTGTGAGTTCTAAACACAAGTCTCAAGAGTATTTGCACATGTTTGCTCGTTCTCTTTGCCCTCTGCTATCACTATATGAACACACCCAGGCTAGCCTGCTGGTCCAGAGATGAGCTGTCCCCGCTGAGGCCCCTCTAGACCAGCCTCGCAGCTGACCCAGAGCTGACCACAGACACATGAGTGATGCCGGTTGATATCAGAAGAACCGTTCAGCCAAGTGCAGCCCAAATTTTTGACCTCAGAATAATGAGCAAAATAAATGTTTGTCAGTTTAAGACATATATTTTTGGGATAGTTTGTAAAACAACAAACTGACTGACATAGACAGTGTATCATTTACCTTTTAAAGTATATACATATATATTTATATTCATCTACAACTCTTCGGTTAGATATAGTAATTTTTAAGGCTCTGGTTTCCAACAGGATAGGAAGAAATAAATTTTCTACATTAATTATATAGGTCCCTAGAAAATTTCTGGTATCTTCTCTGTGTTGTTGGGGAAAGAGAAAAGTTCCTACAAAATCTTATAAGGAAAGAAAAAACAAAAAAAAAATTTTTTTTTTAACAAACAAAATATCTTATGAGGAGAATTAAACAATCAAAGAAGGTGGCATAACATTTAAGTACAGAATGATGACTCTGAGCCTGGACAAAAATTAAAATCTGTTAAGGTTATAAACCTGGCAGTGACAGTTTTACAAATCATATTGAATTGAGAAATTGCACAAATAACTTTAATTTCGTAAAAGCAGGTAAGTGTCTGAATTGAATGGTTAACTGACCGTGTTGAAATGATGTTCATTTCAGATAAAAAAGAAGTTTATATATGTCCCTAATTTCTACCTGCTTATCAGACTACCTTCTCTCCTTATGCTTCACCAAGATTCCAAATTATTAGCAAAAGGTAAGATTCTAGCTTATTAGGAAAAGGCAATTATATTCTCCAATCAATCATGCCTTTTAAAGACCTCTGAATAGAGAAGATACAACTACAATACCTTAAAATGCTTTTATTTGCAGGGAGTGGATAGGGAGTAACTGCATACAATGTATGGACTTTCCTTTTGGGGTGATGGAAAATGTTTTGGCGCTAGATAGAGGTGGTGGTTACACAGCATTGTGAAGGTAGTAAATGCCAGTGAATTGTTCACTTCAAAACTGGTTAATTTTTTAATTTGAATTTCACCTGAAATAAAAAATTTTGATGTCATTACTAGGTCATTTTCAAAAAGATCTCACCTATATGTAGTAGACATCATAAAATTTTCAATTGTATTTTGTGGTATTACATCTTCAAATGTGTTATTAGAGATTGTTGTGAGCAATAGTATATTCTGCATAATCCAGCATCTGTGATTAAGTAAGGCATGATATACTTTCCTTTCCTAATGATCATTAGAGAATACCTTGAGGTAAGAAAAGACTGCAAGCCATATCTCTGGTTCCTGTTACACATATCATTACTGTGTTAAAGTAAATTTCCAGAAAAAAGTTTAAAAGTTCATTTTTTTCTGGAAATGAGTCATCCATTGCTCATCTTCTTAATTATCACTATATCTGCAGAGATAGATATTTGTGTGGTTTAAGGGACTGCAAGGGGATTTCAAGGGAGCATTTAGATAAGAAGTTCTTAGAAAACTTTTTCCCATATTCAAAGCTATCCATTGAGACTAAGGTAATTTTTTTTTTTTTTGGTGTTTGCAGACTGATATTCCTTTAATGTCTTTTATGTCTTACAATAGAAAATCTCAAGGGGATTGTATCACACATTAAATAGAAAATAGGAAAAAAGAATGTATTACCTGAAAAATTATTTATACTTTCTGCAGCTAGATTCTAAGGAAGATGATTTTCATGATAGTCCCTTGTTTGTGGAATGGGATGGGAAAGTATGAACTAAAAGATTATAGAGGGACAGAGATTTAAATTGCTCTGTAAGAGGGAAGACAAATTAAGAGAGAGATGATTTGTCTCAGTAGCCAGTAAGGAGGTTGATGAGTGGTTGGAAAGGACACAAATAGCTAGTCAGATTTTTGTTAAGTTTTGTTGTGTATCATGTGATATTATTCTCGTCTTTGTGTCCCCATAAAATCTTCTGTAAAGTCTATTTTTGATTCTTTATAGGGTCAAGGTTGCCTTCTGGGGACTGTGATTAAGTGTTAATTCCAAGTGAGTATTGCAGAGAGGCACCACTCAGCAATGCAGTCGTACCTGTGGAATAGAAAAAGATCCAGATTCCTTTGCCTCCCAGGGAAGTCCTTCCATGATTTAGCCCACATTTACTTTTCCAGTGTTATATCTAAGAAGTCATTCTCACATACGCAAAATCTGGTAAGGAAGAACTGGTATCAAAATTCCCCTTGTTTTAACATACTTTTGTGACTTTGCTCCTGTTATTCTGCCTCTTCATCAAAAATCTATTTAGCAATTCCAAAAGCTACTCTACGTCAAGACCCAACCTAAATGCTACCTTCCCCAGTCAAAATTAACCTCTCCTCCTCTATTCTTATAGCACCTGATTGGGCACTCTCAAAATATTTCTATCGCACTGTATTTTGCACTAAACTTAATGATTGTATGCTTTATCTACCCTATCAGAATATAAATTACATCTTATTCACCTCTCAGATTCCCCATAGAGGCCAAGCATGGGGAATGGACATATGAATACTCAGTAAATGTTTCTTGAATTGAATGAAAGGTCAGTAATTCAGCTCCCTCTGCAATTTGCACAGGGTCTATTTTATACAGATCTTTATAGTACAGTGTTAGTAAATAGTAGGCTGAATAATGTACACTTAAGTATAGGCATTTTCATGATGAAGATATGGTGGCTTCTTGCTGGTAAAAAAATGAGCTTTCATCTACCTGCCACATAGTCTGTTCTAAAGATAAATGGGAACCTGAACATGCAAACATTTTGGGAAGTAAAAAATGCTACATAAATAAAAGATGCCATTTATTGCTCTGTTTACTATATGGATTAGGATCCCTAAAACTCAGTGGCTCTCTGTACTCTGGGTAATCATGATAGTCAAGGCTAATCTGAACTCTCTAAATTAATACTACTTGAATTGTGAGCCATGGACTGGTGCCAACTCTTACTACTCTATAATGAGAAACATAGAAATATTGGGAGTTAGCACTTATGTCTATTGAATTTAATAATAAAATATGTGGCTTATGTTTAGTTGCCATGATTTTATTAATTCATTTCTCTAGGAATTCATTTTCATTTTATTGTATAATAGAATTGATCCATAACAGATTTCAAATAAAAACAAAACTCCAAAAACAACAACATCAAAGCTGGTCCTTCACCATAGGCAATTTGGGAAGCATTGCTTTAAATAATTCTCTCAGGGGAAGAGATCTACATTGTGTACATGGGAGTGTTGGGAGAAAGGGGGAGCCTAAATATGGAGATACCATTGATTATAAAATACTAATATCAAAAAAAGGTTGGTAAAAAAGAATAACATAGCAAATAGTATTGAGAATGCATCTGAAATGTGACAATTTTGATTCATTTTGATCAGTCTCTCTGAAACCTTTTGTGTCTCTTTAACAGGCTCCCCTCTCTGGTAAGAGAGATTGCATTCTGGAACTTTAGAGAAAACAGCATTCTTTCCCACTGTCTAGTGGGTTTTGGGGGAAGGAATGTTGTTTGCTTGAAGAAAGCATTTATGCACCCATTTAATTAACATTAACAATAAATAATTCCCAGTCATCTGCAAATTTTCTCTATGTAAGAGATCCTTCAGGAACTTAGTAAGTCAAATCTTCGATAGATAACTGAGCTATGGTAATCCTATGCTTTTTTTTGCCAAATTAACACTGATCTTTTATGCAAAGTGTTCTTGATGTGGGTCAGAATGATATTTTGAGCAATATGTAGTATTGTTATTGTTATACCATCTTGATTTTCCAGGTTACCAAGATATTACGTTTCACAGGGAGTTTGAAAATGTTCTGTATATTTTGCCAGTGTTTTAAAATTTAGTATTCATGAATCATGTTGAGATACTGGTTTGAATAATCTGAGACTCATTATTTAAATCACAAGATGAGAGGGCAGCGACTGGATTTGATGTCAGGTTTTGTCCTGTGTCTGACAGGTGGGAGTGCTTGAAAGTGGTTCTTAGTGCTTAAGGGACAGAGTCCTCAACCCTTATCAACCTGGGCAAAGCAGGAGAGTTTTTTGATCCATTTATACTGTAATTTTAACTTGACTATATTTCATTTCATTTTCTTTCATTTCCCCTGCTAAGCAAATCTAGCCCCTTGCTGCTCAGCTCCTATGTACACTGATTGGGAACGTCGACAAGTTCTGTTTTATGGTACTCAGGGGTCTACAATCCACATACACTTCCTCCTCCTGATTTTCTGACTCAGATTATCTTGATTTTTTTTTTCAAAAATTAACCTGTAATTCTTCAATATTTTTTAAATAAAGGAATGGAATGCTTTATAAAGCTAGCTGATAATGCTCCAATAAAGAAAAAAACAGTTTCCTACTAATAAAATTGCTTCTTGCAATATAGTAGTATCCAAATCTATTCCAAATGGTGTGTATTTAAAATTGCCTCTTGTACAGCTGTTGGGGGTGGCACTTAAAGAAAGTCTAAGTTACAGCTACTAGAAGATCTGGAAGTTTTGTAAACTTTTAAAATTATTTAGTGAACATAGGTTTAAATCCAGGGATCCACTTATTGTGAAAAGGACAACTTTGCCTTCTTGACTTTGTACCTTACCTTTCCCTCCCGACCTTGCTGACTTAGAAATCCTTGATGACCCTTTCCTGAATGTCTTTTCAGCCTAATTTTGTTCAAGGCTCTGATCTCAAACCATGCTGTACACTTAACCCACTTTCTTCAGTTATAAAGTCAGCTGCAGCCACTCCAGAACTCTCTGCACCTGTGTACCCTTGACCCTAAGGATGTTTCTAGACTCCCCCATCCCTCAGACCATCCTCAACAGCTCTCTCCTCTCCTCCCATCACACTCCTTCCCAATGTCAAATCCATTCCTCATGATCCTACATTTCTCTCTCTACTTATGGCTTTGATAAGGTGTTTTGATTTTCCCTTGTCTTCCTCTCTCTCCTTATCAAGGATTCAGCCTCCCTAAACACAGAGTGGCTAATTCCATCTCCATTATCACCCAGTTCCCCTTTTCTTTTAAATTCCTCTCCTTTCTTAAACCCAGTGCTGGCTGCAAGTGCCTGGGAAGAAAAGCCAGACATCCTGAAATATGATCAGCCATTCTGGTAAGGAAACAGAGAGCCTGAGACTTGAGTTTGACAGTGGCCAACCTTTCTCTGGATCCTTCCAATGTTTCTTCTCCTTGTTTAAATTCTGAGTCCCATTTTTCTGAGTGTAACAATTTTAATGTTATTACTTGACCTTTACCTGGTCATTTACTGGAACTTAAATAGCCCTGGCAACTCATGCCCCAATGGAAAAAGGAAAAGAGTTAGGCAAGCCTACAGTGTCTTGCTGCTCGTTGACAAGGTGCTTGACAGTGCACTTCCATCATTTATGCTTATCTACTCCTGATTTTAAAAAGAGGTAGCAATGCAGAAATTGAAAATACCATTTTCCATTGTGCTCAGTTCGCTGTCTGACTGATGTCTGTACCCTGCTCTGAATTACACTCCGCCTGTTGGCATCCTATGAGAGTATTTCACTTGACACCAGCAGCAGCTGCTCTCTATGGCAAAGCAGCTGTGAAAGTGGATCAGCCAGGATTTTTCACTTGAATCAGTTTAAACCAAGCACTCAAAGATGTGGCAGACATAACTAGACATGTTTTCTAGCCATTTCTTTCAAATTTACCATCTTAGCCTTATGCTTGGAGGAGCATGTTTGTATGTGCCTCCCGAAGAAGGAAGGATATCAAAAGCCTCCAGTCATTGATAATACCCTTTTCCATATTAACTCTTTGAATTTCATTTTTAAGAACAGATCGAACTGACTTCACCAGGGTCTGGCTTCTTTCTTGGTGGGTTATAATACATTTCATCTTTTTGAAGGGGGAAAACGGTCTGTTTTAATTTGTCTTTTCCCTATTCCTCCTATATTTACAACTGTAGCCAAAATTCATTCTTCTCACTTACCCAGCAGCTCTCAAAAGATTTAGGTTTTTTGTTTGTTTGTTTTAATATAATCACTACTGGTCATGTGTTTTATGAATTATTTCATTTCCTTCCTCTTTTACTAACCCTGAACCTATCCATTTGGCTCCTCTTTCTTTCACCCTTGTAGCTGCTCTCCCACTTGCTTTTACCAGGCTATCCAAGACAGTTTTGCTTTGCAGTTCCCTCCCTTTCCTGTCTATCCCTTGTGCTCCTATCCTATTTGACCTTTTTGTTTTATTATCACACTACCATGGGGAAGGCTTATTTCTGACTGAATGCCATCTCTTAAATGCTAGTTTTATGCAAATCACTATTGTGAAAGAAAACAGAACCTGGATTCTGTCCACCATTCTCATCCTGGCAGGTGTATTTGGAGAAGCCACTTAATATGAGCCCAAGAGTCCCTGACAGCTACATTTACATTGTACTTACACAGTGCCAGACCATGTTCTCAGTGCTCTATATGGATGCACTGATTGAATCCTCACAACAACCCTAGAAGGCATGGAGCATTATTGTTTCCAGTCACAGATGAAAAACAGAGGCACAGGGTGATGAGTGATTTGCTAGGTCACATAACCAGTGAGAGAGGATTTGACCTCTTTGGCCAGTTTGACCCAGCCTGTTTGGCTCCAAAGCCTGTACTTGTAACCACCATGCTCCAAAATAGTGTTTCAACTTCTAATATTTCTGCTTTCTGTCCCTCTCTGGTTCCTGCAAGCTGCTTCTACAGTCTTAGGCTCCTCAGTCTGACAAACCAGGAGAAGGATAAAGATTCATTTTTGAGCCCATGACATCTCATGACTTCCTTTTTACTGACCACTCTTTCACATCTTTCTGCAAATTGAACTCAATTCCTTTAGCGCCAAGTCTTGTCTCCAGAGCCTTGCCTATGACTCACTGTACCACGGTTAGGTAGACATTTGTAGTCCTCTTACTGGCATTTCCTGTCATGAGGTGCAGCTTCAGAGAGAGGCCAGGCTCCTGCGAGAATACTCACAGCCCTCATCTGAGCTTCTAAGTCTTGAAAGTCTAGAGTGAAATTCTTTATTTTCCTCTGCGTCAGTTGATGGCCATTACAAAATTGAAATCATTTTCTCCATCACTTATGTGGCAGACTCTTAATCAAAACAGCCAGTATGGTGGCAAAAGAAGGATCATGGGAAACATCATGAATTTAAATATGTTAAATGATCGAATACAATGTTTAATTGTCCAAAAAAAGTGAACATTTGAACTTGAGTCTTCAGTAGCCTTGGGCTGCCATAAATGGGCAGGACCCCTATTTTCTGTTTTTCCTTTGTTTTAAATAGTGAGTGGCATGATGTTAGGGCACAGTTGGTGATGGAGGAACTAGCCTTGATTCTTCTTTTTCCTTACTTCTCCATCCTTTCTATCAGCTTAGAAAACCTTCTTTCTCTGCCTGGCCCCTGATTACCTCTCTGACTTCATCTCTCTTCTTCCCCCACTTGGTCTAGCCCACCGACTTGCATTCTGTTCCATAGCCATTCTCAAGTCGCTTTGTTCCCACCTGAGGACCTTACTCACTAGCTCTTTCCTCTGTTCAGAATTCACTCTCCCCTCCCAGGTCTTCTCATGGCAGGAGAGGCTTTCTTGGACTATCCAACCTAAAATAATTGTCAAGTCACTCTATCACATCACCTTATTTTAATTTTCTGCATTGCAATTGTATCATAATATCATCTTAAAAATGAGAGTCTTTACTTCTAAATTCTATATGTGTCCACAAAGTAAGAGGTGAAAAAATACTCCAACATTTTTTAAGTGAGGTGCTAGACTAACTCTGCAGGACTTTTATAGAATATGATCAAACATGGTTTTACAACTCTTGGCTAACTGCAAATCTACAGCCTATAAAAAAGGTTGGAAGGGTCATGGAG
The DNA here is from genome assembly GCA_026826555.1 of Tolypeutes matacus. Lineage (NCBI taxonomy): Eukaryota > Metazoa > Chordata > Mammalia > Cingulata > Chlamyphoridae > Tolypeutes > Tolypeutes matacus. Next base: position 57,443,372 of record JAKSZT010053929.1, on the reverse strand, counting down.
AGGTATTGCAGATTACAAATTATTTTTTCAGAGGGAATTGATATTTCTATGAGCCCCTCCCCCAAAATATATACACTAAAGAGGAAAGGGTAGGGGATGCATACCCCTTTTTTCTGCCTGATGGAAGACTTTGGTAAGACCACTCATTGATTTGCCTTTGTCATATGAAATCTTGGAACAGAGACTTACACCTAGAAATGCCTAACTACAAGAGACTAGCTCCTCTGACAGAAGAGCCAGAAGAAGAGGCTGGGTTGGGAATGGCCTGGACACAAAGCACAAAGGGCACATGAGTGCTTTCTGTTGACCAGATGGTGGCCACAGGAGAGAGTGCCAGCCTAGAGTCATTTAATTCCTATCCAAGAGGACAATTTAATACAAAAAAGTGATCCCAAGAGGGGTCAGCTTTCAGATTCCCAGCAACTGAAGGAAAAAATTTAAGTGGCCACTTGGAGGAATATAGATCACCCACATAATGAACAGAGCAGCAGAATTCATATGCTCCTTTAATCTATGGGTTGTATCGCTCTCTGATTTTCTACTTGTTTATTAATTTCATTACTTTTACATTGCTTATCTCTTATGATGAGAAAATTAATTTGACAGGAGTAAGGGCCATTTCAGCCTTTTCATTTTTGACTAGAACTGTACCTGTTATATAGCAGGTATATTTCTTGAGTGAATAATTACTAAATATTGATTGGTTGACTACAATAGGTAAGGACTAGAAAAACGTAACCTCTACTCCCTTCCTCCTGTGATATGCCACCAGTTCCTATCACTGTGAAAAGTCTCCACTAATATAAAACAGCTGGGACTATAACCATGAACAACTGAAACTTCAGAAACTGAAGAAAATATCTGACGTTGCATCACTTTCTCCTAAGTTATTTTTGTTTTTGCTTTTCTAAATGGAGCTCCTTGTGACAGTTCCGTTATCAATATAGCCTTTGTCTTGGGATCCTGCAATTTTGAACCCATTTGCATGTGTCAGATGATCTTATTTTGATAGTCAATAACATTCTTATATATATATATATATTTCTATAGACATGTGTTTACTCGTGTATTTTAGCATTTGTTAGTGATTACAAATATTTTTCCTTGGATCAAAAGAAATGCTGTAAAATATGATATTAATCTGTAAAACTTTGAAGAAAATATAAATAATAGAACTAAATTAAAAGACATTCTGGGTCATAAAAAGGTCAAAATACAAAGATTGCTTTTCATAAAGTAAATAAGAATGATACATGAGAATCAGTGTAAATTATAACTGAAAACTCTTGAGGCTTTTGAAAATTCTTAGAAACAGTATAGATTGGTTTATAAAAAATATTTCCAGCACATCTTACCCTGTAGTATGCCTGTAACCCATGTCTCGGGTTGGATACTTATCTCATTTCTAGTTTTCTTGTTTCTTAATAAACTCTTTACTCCCTTGCCTACCCTACAGAAATATTTCCAGTATGAATATACATTATCTCCACAGGCAATATGCAGAACATGAAATGAAATGCAATCAGTTACAAACCCATCCATATTGGGCAAAATCCGTGCCTTTATATATCTTCAGTGATATATAAACCCTCAATAAATGTTTCATGATTGACTGAATGGTTTCCTCATTCAGTTGATTTATAGCATGAAGTTAATGAGAACAAGTTCATGTTCATTCAGCTGATCTTAACTGTTTTCTTGGCTCCAAAATACACTGTATCTTTATTTCCAGCCAGAAACACAGTGTATCCTATTTCCATCACCCAAGTTACTCATTGTTCTCACACACAGACACACACACACACACACACCTGGGCAATTCAGTATAATCCATCACAAATTTTTCACAAATATTAATAGTGTCATCTCTATATACCAAGACCAGGATGCTTGAAATACACACACACATACACACATATATAATCCCATAAGTATATGTGTGCATGTCTATAATTTAAATGATGTGAAGCAATATTATCATTATTTGTACAATAAATTGTTTTATTTTCAGTGGGAGGAGGGAAGTTAGGGCAGATTATCATAGCCTGATACATATTACTGGATTTTGAGTGTGTGTTCCAAAAAGATCCTGCTAAACAGCTAAATGCATTTAAAACTAATAAATATAAGAGTTTTTTAAAAATTATATTGAAACTCATTATAAAACCACTTTTATTCCACTTTCTGTCAAAGCTTATGTGCTTCCAAGTGAGAACAGTAATTTGTTCCTTTTCTATTTTTAAATCATTCTTTGTTCTAGCTAAATATTATGAGTGTATGCCAATTCCTGAAAGTCATGTAGAGATAGTAGGTGAAATTGTGTTGTACTCACAACCAATTCATAGTTAAAGCAAATATTTAATAAGTGTCAAATACTAGATTGCATATAGAAAAACTAATCCTGTATAACTCTGGCAAATTAAACCTTCAAACAAAACCTTCCTTCTGTGCTTTATAATTAGAAAACCAAATGAGGAACTTTTCTGCGCAGGCTGGCCTGTTTAAGAATCCCACCTGTTTTCTCTTTTTAAAACTATATTTTTGAAGTTAATCGTTTAAGTAAAGGATTTAAATGATTCATAGAAATGGAATTGAGTTGTAGATTAGAGAACAGCACTCTCACATTTAAATATTACTATGCATATTTTTTGGTATACTGTAATTTGATAATGAGGCATCAATTATAAATAATATTAACTGAAAAAGAGTTTGGCTCAGGCTATGCAAAGAAGATATCACCAAGAAATGGCAACTCTCCTCATGGGTCATCCATCAGGCACTTTAGTCTCAGACCCAATGTCCTTTACATTTTCTCCACACCGACCATCTGTCATCATGGTATCGTCCTGAATCTTGTTAGTATTCAGAATAGTTACACAGAAATATTAAATTCAGTCATTCCACTGTCTGATCACCATTTCCCATTCTATTTGCCCCACCACATCTGTCTTCAACCTTTCAGGAACATTTAGTCCCTCGACTCCTGTGTTCTCTCCCTATCACTACTTCCCTATCCAAATTAAATCCCATAGTCCATCATTTCAAATATTTTATTTCTAATTCTTCAACCCTCTTATCCTATTGCTGCCTGGAAACAAACCCAGCCTTGGATCAATTTAACCCTTGTTCTTTCTGAACTAATACTCAAGCTGCTCAGTGCCTCTGGAGAAATTTCACACACACTTGCAGATTAGTACCAGCCATCCTGCATGACCATCAAACTCAACGGTGTTCTCAAAGAATTCTCACAACAACCCTATATTTTCTAAATATTTCCAAATCTATTCTTAAATCTCCAACACCATCACTATCTTTTATCAAGAGATCTTGCTTTTAGCTTCACAAGGGAAAGAGAAGCCTTCAAAATAGAAATCCTCAGTTTTCCACTGCAGATTACAGACTTCCCTGCATGCCAACCACACTTTCCTCCTTCTCTCCTGTGACTACTTAGCAGGGTCTTGGAAGACTAACCCTGTAATTTGAGGATCCCATTTTCTCTCACCTTCTCAGGGGAACTTGCTCCAGTTTCTAGCCCTCATTTTTAATGTATCCTCAATCTATGTTTCTCTACTAGCTTATTCTCACAAATAATGAAATAATCAAGTCTTTCAACCTGAAGAAGAAAAAAAAATAAAACCTCTCAGTACATTTCTCTGTATACCCTATCCCTTCCCTTTACCCCTTTACTAGCTAATCTTTTAAAAAAGAATAGTCTAGTTTCCATCTCCTTTTCCTTAACTCCCATTTACTCCTTGATTCATCTGAAACCTGACTTCTGCCCACACCACTGAAATGACTCTCATCAAAGTCATGCATGACTATTGTGACTCTAGCGAGAAAGAGATGAGACAATTTGACAAAAAAACATAATAAAGAGACTATTTATAAAGGCCAAAGATTGACTATATTTTTCCGAGCCCAGTTCTTTCTCCTGAGCTTCAGACCTACTTCTTCACCTGTGGGTGGTCCATCTTCACTTAGAAGCCTCATACACATCTCAAGATCAATACATTGAAAATGTAGCCCATCATATCTGTCCTCAAATCCATCTCGTTTGTGTTTCCTAATTTAGTAAGTGATGACATCATTTTTAATATTTTCCAAAACAGAAATTTGGGATTCTCTGCAACTTACCAAATATACAATTAATTAGAACTCCTACCATTCTTATCTCAAGCAACTCTCCATTACATTGATTCATATCCATTCTCACTGCCACTACTGTAGGCTAGGCCACAGTAAACTCACACCTGAGTTCCTGAAGCAACTGCCTACCTGGTCCTCTGCCTTTCTTCCTGACCCATTCTGCACACCTCAGTTACAGTGTACTTTCTGTGACAAATCTGCTCAGTTCAAATTCCTTCTTTAAGAACTTCCAATAGCTCTGTGTTCTTCTTAGAATAAAGTTCAGATTCCTTACGTGCCTTGCAGGGTATCTTCTCCTTTTCAGACACCACTATAGTTCATTCCAACAGAGCAAAACTTTAGTTACTTAAACAAGCTGTGCTCAATCTTACCTCGGGGCCTTTACAGATCCTTCTCCTTTTACTTGGTACTCTTCTCGCCCATTCTTCATCTGGATAATTCCTGCTTTGCCATCAGGCCTCAGTGTAAATGTCACTACTTTCTGCTGATAATCCAAGCCTGGATACTACCTCTCCTATACTAGGCATTCTGTACTTCACAGCATGACACTTGTCTGAATTGTCTGTATCCCCCTCTAGAAGCTAAGTGATGTGTATTCAAGGACTGTGTTTTTCATTTTCATCACTGTATCCCCAGCATCTAGTATAGTTGCCAGCATAGAAGAAACACCCATTTTTTAAGTGAATGAATGAAATTGCCTGTGAGCATATGAAGGCATTTTACAGAGTGGGAATATAAGATATAATTGGAGAGGTCCAGAGAGGCTGGGTTATGAATAGAATTATTTGGTCTGAAGTTTTATATTTATTCTGAGGCAGTGGTATGCCATAGAATGTTTTTAAGCAACAGAGTGATAGGGCAGAAGTTTTGATTTGGGAAGAGTAATTTGGCTGCTGTGTGGGGCATAAACCAAAAGAGAGAAGCATCTGGAAGTAGGGAAAACAAATTCTAAGACTCAATAATTTCAGGTAGCAAGAAATACTTTATAAGGCTAAAAGAAAGATACAGCCACAGGAGCTTTTTGGAACATATAAAGAGCATGGCTTGGGCATTAAAGGGCAGACTGGAAGGAGAAGTAAAAAAATAACCATGATTCTGATCCTTAGTAACTAAGGAAAACAACACTGTCATTTACCAGAATAGGGAAGTTGGAAAGGGGAATTTATTTGAGGGAGAAATATAAAGAGAAATACAGGCTGGGATGAGGTTATAACAACAAAGTAGAAATATTCTTTTAAGAGATGGGGATACAGGACTAGACAGAATTATCTCTGTGGGCCTCCAGGGGAAAGACCTTTACCTGCCCCCAAAACATGTGTTCTGGCACCAAGAAAAGCACTCTAGGACCTAAGTTCTTCTTGTTAGTTGCTGCCTAAATTTGGAGACATAGAAAAGATTACTAATGATGGTGGGCAGAGGACAGAGAGGCATAAACTGTGCCAAGTACGTGTGTTCCCTTTCTGTAGAGAGACATAGTTGAAGAACAGTCAAGGAAAATTCCACATCCTTGCTTTGCCTATTGTAAATCACCACCTAACTGAAACATAGGCTTTCAGTGACAGCCTTTATAACATAAACTGCCTTTAATTGATGCTTATTAATTAATAGAGAATGCTTAATACGTGCAGAGCAATTTTCTTTGATATTTACATGTTGGGGGTGTGTGTGCATATATGTGACACAAATGACAGCAATTTGTAAATGATCTCCATGGCTCTCTCTACATGATGAGAATTCAAGCATTGCCTGACAAAAGAATGCCCCACTAACAAAAGGATATTTGGGGCATTTAAAAAACAAAGTGCACTTTACATTGAATAATTAGAAAACAACTTTATTCTTTTTCCTCATATTCATTCAGAGCTGTTCTGTGGGGCTAGTTCTTTCCCTCCCCTTAAATGAAATCTAGGCAGGCCCATGACTTTTCAGTTCTCTAGGTTTGGCAGGTGTTTAAAGTGGCCCTTTCTCCTGTGGGCATTTTCCTGGATTCTTCAGAGATCCCTCATCATGAGGGATGTCTCACCTGCCATTTTCAGCTTCTCCAGCTGGTCAACCGTAATTCCTCCTCAGCCCCTGGTTATCTGGTAAGTCACCTCCACGCTTTCTTTTGAGGCCTCCTTGACCCTCCAGCATCCTCCTTGCACAGCATCCAAGAAAACCCCAGCGACTCTCTTCTGTGGCCCCCATTAACCCCCTTCTCTCCCCCGCCCCCGTCTGTAGTGCATGCAGTTACTTCCCAAGTGCAGTTCTTTCTCTGCGGCCATGGGCTACTTGAGCCAGTCACTGTCCTCCTGGGACTCTCGACTATGACTCTGCAGCCCACCATGCCCCCAAAGTTCCCGGAGATGCATATGAAGCTCTCTGTGTGGCCTTCTTGACTGGGGGTAACAAGGATACACCTTTTAACAACCCACATACATCAGAAAGAATCATGACCAGCTTCTGACACCTTTCTAAAGAATCTTCCCCATAACCTCCTGCTCCTCTCTTGAGTTTTCCAAACTTTTGTATAAGCTGGTGTTCGATGGTAGTAAAAGTCCTCTCCTTTACCAATGCAGCTGAAGTTGTTTAGCACCTTGCTTTGGAGGAAGGAGTATGTTTGACACTTCTAATTTGGGCCTCAGCTGAAACCTAAACAGGAAGAGCCCTATTTAACATCGTGTTACCATAGAAATACAGGTACATGTTAGGCACGTATTAAAATCATGAAACTAATATTGGAATATAAGACCAATCTGGGTAAGTGAAGCCCAGAAAAGGCTAACTAGGAAAGTTAGGACCAGTGGATGGCACAAGTAAAACTCATCTAACCCACTCTGTAGGGCTTGTTCCAACAGAAACTGTACTTTCAAACACAGGGGGAACTTCAAACAAGGAAATAAACTTCTCTCTACACCTATGAAGCATAATTACAAGAGAAAGAAGTAGGAGTCATATGATTTCATTTCAACATATTTGCATGTGTGTTTTGTGTAAAAAAGTAGAGAACAAATGAGGGGTGTTTCTTCCCCATAAACACTATCTTCCAAGAATGTATTCAGATATTGAAAAAACAGAAGAAAACAACAAAGTTATCTTTTAGCTCTCTTTTAGTTTCTTTATGTGCAGGAAGATCTACATGATCTGAGAAAAGATCCTACCTCTTAAAACCTGGACAAATGGCCTTGGAGGGGCCCATTGCTTTTGGGAAAGTCTTTAAGCTTTATGACAGAGGCATATGCATGTAATTGATGATTCTTGCGGAGCCACATAAAAGAAAATTTCACTTGCAAATACAAAAACTGAATGAGAGTTTTCTTTTGAGATCCGGGCTTCTACTAAGTAATTCCCTGATTTGAGAAAGTTTTTTTGGATTGATGGCCTTTTTCTTGAGGAGTGGCATTCCCAATTTTGGTGCTGGTATACAGACTACCATTAGAAGTAGTTGTTTCAGGTCAGCCGCTGGTCTTGTCCATTCTCACCTTTCTCACTTGACTATTGATTTAAATAGATTCAGGCCCCATAGTTCTTTAGCAGCTATAAAAGGAAACAATTTCATTCCTTAAAATAACTAAATATAACCTTATAAAATTATTTGTACAGATATGAATTTTTAAATATTTACATTTTCCTATTGTAGGACTAACGTTCATCAGCTTGAGCAAATTCTGATGCAACATGTAAAAGTACTTTAGTTAAAATTTTAACCACCTCTTTGGTTTAGCAATATGCCCATAGCAACAGCATTTTACTCAAAAAGTTTATCAACTCAGCGATAACCAAGATTTTGGGGTAATATGCTGACTACAGAAAATCCACAAATTAAATAATAGCTGTTCATATTAGAACATTTGTATTCATATTTTTATATTGTATTCTTAAATAGTAGTCATTTGTGGTGGTGGTAGTTTCACAAATGTAAAAGTCAAGGATTCTTTCTTTGGAGGAGATGGAAATATTCTAAAATTAGATTGTGGTGATGGTTGTACAACTGTGTAAACTTACTAAAAATCATTGAAATGCACCCTTAAATTGGTGAGTTTTATGGTATGCAAAGTATACCTCAACTGAAGCCAATTTTTAAAAATAGAAGTATACTATACTACTCTCCTATCAAGAAATATTAAGTCTTCAGAATTCCTTGAGAACAAGTATGCATTGGGTATGTTGCAATTTTGTCTTGCCCAGAGATGAACATAGATAAACCAGGGCCCTGCTGGATGAAAGAAAATTCCAGAGACAATGACCCTCCACAGGATAAGTAAGTATTTCTACCACTGTAGCTCTAGAGCCTGGGATAAATCTTTTGAAGGTCTTTCAAGTCATTATCTTTATAATAACTCGTAGAGAGGAAACATCCCTGAGATGGGTGTTTATATAAAATATATCAACCTATGTGATACTCAGTTTCAAACAAGTTACAAATTCTGCCAAGAGAATACAAAAGAACTTCACTCAAATGATAGATAGTATTTAAGAATAAATTTCCACTATCTAATGGAAGTATGAAAGCAAGTATTAGAATGCAGAAGTTTTTACTATCTTGGCACAGAAAAAGCATGCTGATACTTTTTGAATTACTTAGCCAAAGTTAGAAAACAATCCTTAAAATGACAAATCCTATGAATTAGTAAGAAGAAGCAGAAATCATCTTGTATTGGGAGTCAGCACAAAGAAGCATTTTCTTTGTTACTAAATTCATTATTAAATGTCTCTTCCTATTCTCACAGTAGGAGAGTAAAATGAAGTTTCAAAATATAGAACTGGAATATTGACTTACTTAACAAGGTTTTGTGGTTTTTAAACTTTCAGAAGTTTAGTGCTATGTGAAGTACTATATGCATGAGAGTTGTAATTCAGATTTTATTTCATATCATATTTAATTTTGATTTCCTAGTTAAGCTCTCATTTGTTGTCTTTATTGCTTTTCCTAACATTTGGTATCTTCAGAAACCATTTTTCAAAATGATAGTTTCAATTATTTTAATATTTTTGTGTAAAACCAACACAATCCTATAGTAAATCATTTATGGTAAGCCAATGTTTTGTCTTTATTAAACAAATAATCTAAAATATAATTTAACTAACAGCTTTTTAAATATACTATTTGCTTCTAGCAACTAGTTTCCTTTGTAACTTGAAATACTCTTACAGAACATCTTGCCTTATATTTTTGTAAATGAATATTAAATGAATTTTTCAGAAAAAAAGTCACTAGCAAGTAATTGGATCCTGATTATTTTTTAATGTTGGTAGGCAATAATTGTGGCATTAATTTAAAATACATATTTTTATTCACTTTTTTTAAAGTCACTTTATTTTAAACAGTATTCAATTCATTCTTATCATTAAAAATCCTTGATTCATTAGATATACATAGGAACTTGTACAAGCCAAAAACTAGAGATCTGAATGAGGAAAAGATAATGTCACAATAGGAATTAACTACAGTATATGCTCTATACATCTTATAGCAATAGAATTAACACTTTATTTAGAATTAGAAAACCTGAGTTAAATCTGGCCAGTTATATGAGTTTTGGGGTGTCATTAAACTCTATAGGACTCATTTTCTTCATCTGTAAAACTGGTATAATTAAAATCTAGCCAGTCTACTTCACAAGATAATTATGAGTATCAAATGAGAAGTTGCATGCAAATGGTAGAGCACTCTAGAAATAATTACTACAAGACCTGTTATCAAGGATGATGGTACTTTATAACATGTGAATTCATTTTTCAGTAAGATGATGTTGCCTCAGCAAAACACAGAGTAGCAATCCCTTCCTTGAATTACACCTAGCTACACATGTGCACACACAGTGGTCACATGACGAGAGTTTAGTCAAGTAAATGATACAATCTGTGATTTTGGAATCAATGAAACATATATAACATAACATAGTATAATATAATATATATATATATATATATATAAAGGATTCCAATCTATGACCCTGACTGCTAACCAATTGTCCTGTTTCATGTCAAATCAGTTCATCAATGTTATGATACACTGAGTGGGTGGGTGGGTGAGAAGGAGGGAGTGGGAGGGAAGATTTTCAGGAATTAAGACATACTACATATTCAAGATGAAGGTGCTCCACCTTCTTTTTTAAAGAAGTCGGGCTGATCAACACACTGCAAAGAAACTTACAAATGCCCTTTCAGGAACATTGACACTGCTCTCCAAACATTTTCACTCAGTGACTTATCTTGTACAAATAGCTCTCAAACTCAAACTTTAGGAAATCTGAGTGTATTGGATGATCTTGCCCATCCAGACCCATTTGATATGCATTTCTATTCTGCTCTGGGCCCCAGGATACCGATATGTACAGACTACACTGACTACGTCTCTTGTCCTCTGGCTTCTGGTTGGCCTTAGCCAATGGAGGTCTTGGCAAGAGATTGGAGAGGAGCAGGAGAAAGAAGTTAGAGAGCTGACAGCATAGCCCCTGTCTTGTAGCTCCTCCTCAGCTTCATGTTAAGCTCTCCCTGGGTTCCAGTAGCTGCTTCCTTGCCTTGACCTCCAAGTCTAGTGGTGATAATGCTGTCCACTGCTGCATTCTTGCTAGCCCTGGGTTCTTCACTATCCCCCTCTAGCTTCCCTCAACCCTGACCTTATGCTTTTAAATAGTCCCTTGATTAAATTCTCTGCAGTTGTCCCTTTCAAGGAAGCCATCCCTTCCCTGATAACACCTTTACTGATACCATGTGGCTGTTCTCACCATAGAAAATTGATGTTTGCCAAATTGCTCCTCTCGCCAGTCATTTAAGTTTCTTGATCCTGCAAAAGTTTGGGACTCAGTCTAAATGCCAAACCATTGAAAACAATATTTTTGAAGGGGGAAATTGACTTTATGGGTATCTATTTACGAGACCACAAAATAGTTTCCACAAAATTATTACCTACAACCAAGCTTACAGTTCATGGATATAGCACTGCCACCATTCACTGCCCTCATCTTGCAAATAGCAAGAAAGTGCTGGTCAAAAATTATTTTTCAAAGTTCAAAGGCAAGACAAGATTAAGAGATTTTTTTCTTTTTTTTTAAGGGACAGAAAAATATCTGCAGTTGTAGAAATCCCTCCACCCACCCAGCGTTTTTGATGATTTGCCAGGTTGAGAGGCCAACATACTACACTGCCTGGATGCACTGCAAAGATTTCACAAGAAAAACACTAACAATCACCTGTGATCCAAGTTTATTAGGAGTGAAGTGTGGTCAGAAAAAGTAAAAGTTTATTCTATCAGCCCTCAGGTCCCAAGAGTTGCTATCTGGGGGTGTTGTTTTATTAAAAGAAAAGGCAGTTTGTAGTTTCCACATCAAAGGATGAGCTGAGCTGACTGGCCTTTGTTTGTGTGTCAATTACAATGTTTACACACATTTCAAGCGCTTGAAAGCGGGGCCTCCATTGCTAAGCATGTTACTATTCATTTGCTTTACAAGCTCTTCTCCCTCTTCCTCTCCTGATTAGAGTGAATGTCTTTAATCAGTTCCAGATTTCCAATCTAACTTCTTATATGAATCTTGCTACTTGGATTTAGCATATAGTAAAGATAAGACATTCTAGATAAGAAATAAGCTTTAAAAATATTGCTTTAAGCAGAAATCAGGCTAAACAAAAAGTTCCTACTATATCACTTGTACTCCTTAAAATGTTCTTAAATATAAGGAAATTTAACTTGAACTTTTTGTATGTAAGTCAATGCAAAATATGGACAAAATTTATAAATTTATAAATAATCTAGACTTAAATTTTAATGTCTTAGAAGATATTTTCTAAGAAAGGCTCCTTTAAATAGAATTTAAATGTACGGGAAGGATTGCTTTGTGGATAGGTAGAAAGCTGGAATTCAAAACCCTATAGTTGTGGGGAGTGGATGTGGCTGAAAAAGTTGAACACCTGCCTCCCACATATGAGGTCCTGGATTCAATCCCCAGCCCCTGGTACCTTAAAAACAAACAAACAAACAAACAAACAATCAAACAAAAAAAACCTATAGTTGGAAGATACCTTAGATTCTGTCCAATTCAGAGGTATTTATCAGTCCATTTCAATCTGTGGCACTCTCTTAAAATTATTCTCCCATTCCTAAATCTTTATAGGCAGCTCAAGGAAAAAGTCTCTCATTTCAGTATCTAATATTATAGTGTTCAAGATATAATAGGTATCAGCAGGGGACTCAGATAGAGTCCCAAAGGGAATTGGAGTCATTGGACCTCAGAATCAAACTTCACCAATGCACCTTTCTAGCTCTGCTGACATGTAGTGATTTCAGCCTTATTCATGGGTTTTAATGAGATCAAAGATGTCAACAAGCTCTTAGCTAGTCAGGGTTTTCATTATGAAAATCTCCAATTAATTTCAACTACTATATAATTTTCTTTACAAACAACCCATCACCTTTCTTTTAACTGGCTGTGCCAGTTTTCTCTTAACCTTATGCATTTCATTCATTCTTTCCACAAGTATTTGCAGCCTACCATGTGAAGACTCTGTTCTAAGTGCTAGGCATACAGGGATGAACGAGATCAACTCATGTTTTAATATTCTAGTGTAGATAGCAGAAAACAGTAATGTTTAAAAGTATGCAACAAAAAGGTATATAAGAAAAATAAAACAGATACTGTAGAAAGCCTGATCACACTCTCCCTGAAAAGGTGATATATGAGCGGGGAATAAAAGGTGATATATGAGCAGGACGTGAAAATATGAAGAAGGAAAGTTGTAAGCAGAAGATAGAAAGTGCCAAGGGAACAAGATAAAATAGAAGCCTGGAATTTTAGAGAAACAGCAAAAAAGGCCAGGACTAGAATGAACTGAACAAAACAGGAGTGGTAGGAGATGAGGTTGAAGAAATTCACAGGACTTTTAGTCATGACCTAGGAGCTGGAGTTTATGCTAAATGAGATGGGAATCCATTAGAAGGTTTTGAGCTCGGAAGTAGCAGGACGTGGTTTATGTTTTTTGAATGCTCACCCTGACAGCTGTGTGGGAAATTGTTATTAACAGGACAAGAATCAAAACACCAGTAAAAAATTTTAAAAATTTTAAAAAAGGCTTTTACAGAATTGAGAAAAGATGGTGACTTGAACCAGTAGGAAAGCAGTGGAGGTGGTAAACACTTTTTCTTGAGAACTCCTATCGCACTATTAGTTGCCCTTCCAGAAGCCATTCCTACTTTCATTCCTACTAGCAGAGCTTCTATATTACCCAGTAAGCCAGCCCCAGATGGTGGGTCTTGATTGGTTTACTCATGCCCTGACAGTCCACCCCTCTTTGTTAGACCTTCACTTGACCAGGGTTCCACAGAGTTCGGGATGGCTGAGTTATCCAAAAAGACTTAAGAGAAAGCCATCTGGGGACATTTCTGTGAAGGCTTTTTCCTTACTAATGATTTAAAGAAAGGCATTCCATCTACTTACCCCCAAACAAAAATTTGATATATATGGAAAAAGGTAAAAAAAAAAAAAATGGAAAAGTGAAACATTTTCTAAAGTGTGCTCTATGACCAAATAAAATTGAGAAAGAAGCACTGTTATAAAAAGAGTGCAAGAGGCTTATTCTCAGAAATTTTCAATTATCAATGTGTTTCTTGATCTTTAGAGGTCTTTAGAGAGAACTATAGTACCTAGACTTTTCCAAATTTATGTGAACATAGAACTCTCATTTGGGTAATAATGATCTTGCTCACAGAACTAGTCTTCTTCAGAACACTGTTATGCTAATACTGGACAAAGGGGTGGATTTATATAGCATCAAATAAATATTCTTCAGAACCATGGCACATTAATGATATCCTCACAGTCCACAGCACTCTGCAAACACTTAAAGATTTAAGTGTTGAAGTCTTCTGAGATGAAATATGACCTTTAATGGTCATATTTAGATTCTCAGAAATCTTATTTATTCTAAAAAATGAGAAGACTTTCAAATCAAAGTTTCAGTACAGATATTGCTAGAAAAATATGTCCGGGGCCCTTTTTCTCCTTTAGCTATTAATTCATTGTGAACTTGAGTCATGCTGGAAGCTGCTACCCTAGTGAGGTGCAGACCCCTGGCCAGCTGCCTGACAGCAGCAGCAGTGAGGCTCCCCCCCAGCACCCCCATCCATCAAGCAGCTGCTGGGGGTGGGGGTGGGGGATACACAGCTGACCCATTACTTGCAACCTGAAAAAAAATCACATTTATTATTTCAAAAAAAAGTTACTGACATTTACGGTGAGTTTGGGGAAAAATAAAATAAATAAATGGCTTTCCTGGTCCTTGCATCAACGGGACACCACATTTCATAACTGTTTCTAATGATTAAAAAATTTAAAAATTAAAAAAAAAAAACCTCTGAAGGACAAAAAGGAAGGAAGAAAGGAGGGGAGGAAGGGAGGGAGGGAGGAGGGAGAAAGGAAGGAGAAGGAAAGAAAGGGGAGGGGAGGGGAGGAAAGGAGAAGAGAGAAGAAAATGAAGGAAGGAAAAAAGCAAGCAGATAAAAGTCTTCATTACAAAGTTAAGTTTGGGGGTATTAAAAAAAGCATTTAATGAAAAAAAAAGAGTCTAAAACTACACTGGAAATTTTACCACTAACAAACAACTATAGAGAGAGATAGTGTTTCTAACTGCAATTCATTGAATCTGGTAGTAAAGGATAGCATGCTGCGAAATTTTATTTCATCATAAGAAAGGATTAATATGGCTTATAACAAATGTCAAAATAGATTTTCATTATGGAGTCGAATTTAATCTCTCAACCACATGATATTGGCAGAAAAGAGTGATTTATATTTAGCTACTCAGTTCAGATTTTCTTCACTGGCATCTTTGACACTAGATTTTACACTTTATTGGTATAACTGTGTGATCAACATCAACCAAAAATATGCTCTTCAAATCTTTCTACTCAACATGAGGTCCATAGACCACCTGGGCATCACCTAGGAGCTTATTAGAAATGCAGAATCTCAGGCCCCATCCCAAACCTACTAAATCAGAATTTGCATTTTAACAAGATCTCCCAGGGATACATATACACATTAGAATTTGAGAAACACGGTCTTAAAAGATATTCTCCAAGTGTTTTGCTATCATTAAGGCTTATTCTGCCACCTGGGGTGATCAGCAGGTTTTCCTAAGAACCTGACACTGGGATCACTGCTCAGTTCCTTTCTTCACCATGCACCCACTTAAAATTTATGATCTACAATAGACTGAAAATATTGCTTAGAGTGAAAAATGCACTTTACCTAAGATACAAAGATCTTAGGTACAAATGTTGCAGAGATAACTAATTTCATGTTTGTATTGTCTAGTCTAATATCACTTTTGTAGGGCCCATGTTTACAAAACACAAAGCACATTCTGTGTGTGTGTGTGTGTGTGTATTTAACCATTTACATTCCTAGTCCACATCAGAGCTGCCTGGGCTCCAATTCACCAGATAGCAAAGCTGAGCCTCTGGCCACTGAACAAGAACTCCATTTCATCAGAATTATCTGAACTCTTTGAGACACTTCTGCCCTCAATTCTGAACAAAGTTTAGGAACCAAATTTCTCTAAAATCCCCAAATTTATTCAAAACTCAATCTCAAAAGCATCACCAGACTACTTGCATGGCACAGAGCTCACTTAAAATTTCAAGATCTTCTAATATTCTCAGAGCCTGACCTTCTCTATCCACCTGCCTGAAATACAATGTAATATGCAGCTAACTCAGCCCAGCATCATGACATAGGGACAAGGATACTGGCAAGACTTGGTATCCAAGAATAGGGATTTGTACATGCTGAAGTGCAACCATGACCTGGGTCTTTTGTTGCATACCATCTTGCTTCTGCTTCTTTTCCAGTACTCTGCATTACAGCTATGCCTTCTGCCTAAGGTTTGTACACACCAAGATTCTTATGCCCACCACCTGCTTCAAAGAACCAACCCCTCCTAACTTTGAAGAATCTGAGGTCATTGGAATTTATGGCAGTGAAGCCATGCATTAGGCAGGTTTAGGGGCCTTAGAGGGGCCAAGAGGGAACTAAAAGCCCCTAACCAAAAGTTAGGACCAAGGGTGTTAGAATAGAGTTTGGGAGAGTGCTTGGCCTCTGGCAGTAAGAGGAAAAATGAGAGAAGATGAGGCACATGGAAAAACTCATATTCAGGGGGAGCAACTTCCTTTCCCAGCACCGATTTTTGACCTTCAAGCCATTCCTCACAGATAGAACAGG
This sequence comes from Tolypeutes matacus, assembly GCA_026826555.1. Lineage (NCBI taxonomy): Eukaryota > Metazoa > Chordata > Mammalia > Cingulata > Chlamyphoridae > Tolypeutes > Tolypeutes matacus. The sequence goes on along the minus strand of JAKSZT010053929.1, from coordinate 57,427,029 downwards.
CATGCAGCCCCTGGGTCAGCCCCAAGAACCACCTTTCTCAATGCATCTTCATTCCAGATACCCTGCATGTACTAAAGTTTTATATGTCCCCAAAGTGCCCCTTATTGCTAAATACCCATCATACTTGGCCTTTGGGTCACATTTCACTTTGTAGGCCACTTTTTATTATTCTGCTCTTGGTCTTCTGAGGTATAACATTTCACTGGTTCACTCATCTTTCTGATGACTACTTCTTAGACTTAATTGTGGGTTGCTTTTCCTCTTCCTGACCCAAAAGTTTGGTATTCTCCAGGATTCTCTCCACCACTCTTTTCTATTCTGCTTCCACGTGCTTTCCATCATCAACCTATGTGATGGTACCAAAATTATATCTTTAGCATAGTTGTCACTCCTGAGTTCCAAAACTGTATATTTAATTATCTCTTGAACACATCCACTTGGATGTCTCTCAGGAAATTCAAACTCAACCCAACCAACCCTGCCCTGATTTTGTTCCCATTCAAAGCTGCTCCCCTCCTTTATACTTTAACACAATGAACAGCACTACCTAATCCTTCAGTAGCTGTGGAAATCATCCTCAACTCCTCCCATGCCCTCACCCCACCCCTTACTCTTAGCCCTTTAAGACTTATTTAATTAAGGCTCTTGGCATCTCTCTCTCATCAGTCATTTAACTAGTATATCTACTTCTAACTTACTACCACTCCAGTCTATTTAGGCATGTTATTCTACTGCATAAAATATTTTTCCTGACTGAAATAAAATCCACACTTCTTAGTGTGGCATATATAGTTTCCATTGTCTAAACAGTGCCTAGTTTGTCTGTCCTACCTCTCCCTGACCTATGCCAAATGCCTCAAGTGCCGCAAATGCACCACGTTATTTCTCACTAGCATAGACTTCCCCTAGGTCTACCCTCATAACGCCTGCTGACATTGAAAGAGTCAACTTCAGTTATCCCCACTTTAGTGAAGTTTTTTTCCTGACTTCAGATAGAACTGATCACGCCTTTCTTTGTTCCCACATGGAATATTGCACTTTAAACAGTATAGTACTTGATTTGTTTTTTGTCAATCTCATGTATACATATACTGGAATTTCCTGAAGTGTGGGATCCTGTCATTTTTATGTTTGTATTTGTAGCACCAAAAATAGTAACTGAAAGAAGGAATGAATATATAGGCATGGAATAAATTCAAGGAAGATTGGGAACTTGTCAATAGTTTACTTGCTGGTGCCTGAAATTTGTTTATAAGGACCAATTCAGGTTTCAAATGAAATGCCCATGGTAGACTGAACAACATTCACAGTGAAGGCTAAATCAGCATCATTCTTGGGGGTTTTTTCCTCTTTTTAAATTTTTATTTATTTATTTTTTAAAGCAGGTTTACATTACATAAATGTTACATCCAAAATATAAGGGAGGGAAGCAGATGTAGCTCAGGTAGTTGAGTGCCTGCTTCCCATGTATGAGGTCCTGGATTCAATCCCTGGTACCTCCTAAAAACAAACAAACAAACAAAACCAACAACAATAACAACAAAAAACCCAGCTCTTATTGTGGTGCTGATGTAGCTCAGTGGTTGAGCATCAGCTTCCCATGTACAAGGTCCTGGGTTCAAACCCCAGTGCCTCCTTAAAACAAGGTATTTCCACTCTGTTTCTGATTGAGATGGGGCTTAGATCCCATGAGGCAGATGGATGAAACCGTCTTGTTTGCAGTTGTAGATCCTCTCTTTTTTGGGGGGGTGGGGCATGGGCATTGTCCATCATCATCATTTTGTTAGTTGTCCTGGATAAGTCATTCTTGTTTTGATGGGGGAACCTGCAAGGATCATAGAGTCCTAAAGAGATGGACATTGGTAAGTGGTAAGAAAGGTTCCAAAAACTGAGGTGCAGGTTTTATCCAACATATAACCGAGTTACAAACACAGAGGATTCTAAAAGAACAAGAAGGCTTACACTCAGACAGATGTTTCTCTCTTGGGTTCAATTCCTATACAGGAGACCTGTTGATATTGTTTACAAGTCAGACTACCATCTTACTTCAAACAGTAGTATGGCCCTGCGTGCACTTCCTGTCTCTTTTAGCTGAATTCTCTTATAAAAAATAAGGAATTCTCCTAAAATGGGTTCAAAAACCCATTTGAAAGTCCTGTCTGTGAAAGATTATCAAATGAGGTTATGAAATCTTGGAGAGTTTTTTAAAAAGATGGTTCTTTGGCTTAAAAGATAGTCCAGTGCTACTGATAGTCTGGGTTAGAATGACAGTCTGTTGTGAGGCAGTGGGAAATGTTTACTCTTGCCCCCAACCCCATTCTGCTTCATGGTTTTTAGTTTATTAACAGCCTAAGGGACTCAAAACTGTAAAACTCTCATTGGCAGTAATTACTGCCAATATAGACATTGATCCCTTAACACGGATTGATTTCAGTGAAGCCACTAAAATTTCATGTGATTCAATGAAAATTTTTGAGATATTTTCAACAGAGCTATGAAAGAGTCTTTGCCCATTTCCTAAGCTATTATTGGTTGGTAACGGAATTGGATTTCATAAAGATTTATGGACACTTCCTAAACCACTTAACAGTTGAAAGTCATGTAGCAACTTTTCCCCTGTGTCTGAATAACTGAAGAGACTTGTAGACATGGCAGTTCTAAAAGAGCAGTGAGATTAGATTTGGATCATTTCCACACAGAACTTGTTCTGTCTGCCTCAGTGCCCATGGCTGCTCTCCTAAAGAATTGTGCAACATTGCTGAGGCCTTGGACATGCAGACTTTATAGTATTAACCTCTCAGTGTTCAATTACGTTTTAGTATAATCCACCTATACTTATTGGCAGAAATGTAGAAGGGACAATTATGTCTCAAGAGTGAACAACCTGATAATTATTCTGAATAAGGTTTGAAATAAGACTTATTTTTACATTTATACCTGAATATGGGTGGGTCAAATGGTCCAGGAATTATTTTAAATAAAATTCTCATTAAATGTGAATAGTCTCGCTGTCCTGATTTTGTGATAATCAGGGTAGGCTAAACATTCGCTGTATTAGAAACCATGCATGTGTCCCCAGAACTAGTTTTTCTCCCTAGGTCTGGTTTTTAGAATGCTGGTGATAAACTAAGCCTGATTTATTATATAACCATCCTGTATGGGAAAAGACTGTAACTCTGGGTGTCTTTGGTCGACTTTGGGAGATAAAGCAAGGGGGCAGGTGTGGCTCAAATGGTTGAGCATCCGTCACCCATGTGGAGGGACCTGGGTTCAATCTCCGGAACCTCCTGGTAAAAATAAAAAAATAAAAAAAAATAAAAATATAGAAAGCGTGCGGGCCTCCAGGCCCCACACACATGTGCGCCACCAGGGCCCGCCAAGCCATGCAGCAAGATGACGTAACAGGAGAGGGACATGGGGAGAGCCAAGGCAAGACACACCAAAAAAACAAGAACTAAGGTGGCGCAGGCAGTGGGATGCCTCTCACCCACATCTGAGGTTCCGAGGATCAAATCCCAGTGAAGACAGGACAAGGATGAGAAGAGAGGGCAAGAAACAGATACAGAGAATTGCCCAGCGAATGGACACAAAAACAGCAAAAAGGGGGGAGGGGGAAGGAGGATGGAAATGGATAAAAATAAATAAATAAATAATAATAGGGAGGGTTGGGGGAAAATACAGTATATGTAAGGTATGGACTACAGTTAGTACTGTAGTAATATTTTGATGATATTCTATCATATTTTCTCACAACTTTCACTATACACTTATTGTTTATGTATGTTCACGTATGAATGATATACTTCAATAAATTGTTAAAAAACAAAAAAGTCAAATATTTGAAAATGAAGCTAACATTGAAATTAAACAGAATAAATATCATTAAATAAGGTATTTTAATGAGAATTTTTAATTTTATTGAAGTATATCATTCATACATGAACATACATAAACTATAAGTGTTCAGTAAACATCATGATCTTGCAAAACAAACATGCATAACATCATACAGGGCTCCCACACATCAGCCTCCTGCCCCCCTCAAACATCCTGCATTGTTGGGAAACATTTGTTAACAAATCATGAAAGAGCATTGTCAAAGTATTACTACTAATTGTAGTCTGAATCTTCCTCCCATATACATTAAGGATTTATTTATTTATTTACTTTTATCCATTCCCATCTCCCACCCCACCCCCGCTTTTGCTGTTTCTGTGTCCATTTCTTGGGCAACTCTCTGTCCGTTTCCTGCCCTCTCTTCTCATCCTTCTCCTGTGTTCACTGGGATTCAATCCTCGGAACCTCCGATGTGGGAGAGAGGTGTCCTACTACCACCTGTGCCACCTTAGTTCCTGGTTTTTCAGTGCGTCTCGTCTTGGCTCTTCCCCATGTCACTTTCCTGTTATGTCATCATATCGCTGCATGGCTCGCAGGGCCTGGCGGCACGCTCGCACACAAAACCTAATAGCCCATGCACCTTCAATATTTTTCATTTTTTAATTTTTACAGGGAGGTCCTGGGGGTCGAACCCAGGTCCCTCGATATGGGAGATGGACACCCAACTACCCGAGCCACATCCATCCCCCTGCTATATCTCTTAAGGTTGACTAAAGATACCCAAAGTCATAGTCTTTTCCCATACAGATGGTCATATAATAAATCAGCCTTAGTTTATCACCAGCATTCTAAAAACCAGACCTAGGGAGAAAAACTAGGTCTGGGGACACATGCATGGTTTCTAATATAGTGAATGTTTAGTCTACCCTGATTATCACAAAATCAGGACAGCAAGAATATTCGCAACAAAGATTTAACTCTTATGCACATGAAAAACACTACACTAGGTAGAGGGGCTTCTCAATACTGCCTTGATCGAGAGCATTAAGAGTTTAAATTTCCAAGGTCTCCTAAATTTACAAGTAAAACAAGAAAGAAAAATGTGAATATGAAATGAACCAAGCTAGAAATTAAACAAAAAGGTGCTGTTAACTAACTCTCAATACATTTGAAGGCAAGATTTCTTGGCGCAATAGTGGATGATTTTTCTGATGTCTTCAGAGCCCCAGCTTCTCTGCTGTAAATACACAAGTCCTTAGATAGCTCCTGCAATGTATTGGAAAGAAAAGTAACTTTGAAATCAGCAGACCAGAACTTTGATCTTATTATCCACTTACTAACCCTATAACTTCCTTCCCAGGCAATCTCTGTACCTTTAAGGCACCAAGGCCAGTCAAGAAAAGCCATAGATGCTACAGTTCAGTTCCCAGAAATTGCCCAGGAACATTTGAACATTTTGCCAGTCTCCACCTGCTTCCTGAACCTCAGTTTTGTCTCCTTTTTCCCCACTTCTGCTTTTGGTTTCTCTAATTCAAGCTTGAGGGAGGTCTTGGGCTTTTCCTAGTTTTACCCCATGTCTGTTCCCAGAGACCTAAGCCCAAAACCCGCACAGATGTCTGTCCTTCTATATAGGCCAATCTAGTCTCCTTGTAAGAGAAGGAGAGAGGGTCAGGATTGTAGGCAGTGTCCTTGGGCAAGGCACTTAACATTTTGGAAGCCATTGCCTCATCTCTGAAACGAAAGAAATAATTTTACCGAATTCACTATTTTCTTCTAAGAATCAATGGAATTAGTGTATATAAACCTGTAATCTAAAGTTTACCTAGCTAGGGATAAGCTTTGGCACTACAGCATTACCTGCTGCTTACCTGGTAAGTATTCTGGATAGCAGAGCATTCCACCGCAATTTTTAATTGAGATGCTCCTAGGCCAGAATAAACATATTATTTAAAATGGTGCCTTAGCACTTCACCCTACTAATGGAAGCATCAGCTAGGATTGGCTAAACTCACAGAGGAATATAAACCACATATAACTTACAATATGATTAACTTAAAAATATCAACAACAGAATATCAGAATTCTGGTAACAGTTTCCAACCTCTCCTCCCAAAAGAATCAGTGATAATCTTTACTGAGTTGTGGCCAAGAAAATTGTTGCTAGCATGGTCAACGCTGTATCATCTATTTGCTTGATCTGGTTTCTGTACATCATTTATCTGCATGCCCCATTGTGTACTTAGATCACATGAATGCGACTGAGGTGGCACTTCTTTTATATTAGGACAATTAATACTAAATACAGAGGTCTCACAATCTTTTCACTTACAATTACTCAAAGCACAAACTTCATGGATAGAGGTTTCAGTGTTCTCCAATTACATTACAAGTCAGTCTGTACTCAGGCCCGTGTTACACCAAGAATGTCCTCTGACTCTGCAGTTCTCCTCCTTGCTGAGGTCTAACTGTGTGCTGCTCGGTCTGGGTATCTCTGACATCTCTGTCTCTGAATTGTGCAGCACTGATCTCACTTGCTCACTTATTTAAGAGAAGAATAACTTCCAGTTTGGGCCAAAACTGAAAATCATGTTCCCATGACTGCTGTAACAAAGTGCCACAGACTAGTTGGCTTAAACAACAGGAATATGTATTATCTAATGGCTAGAAATCTGAACTCAATGTTTCAAAAGGGCTGTACTTCCTCTTAAACAGAAGAATCCTTTCCATGCCTCTCCCCTGGCTGCTGGTGGTAGCCAGAAGGTTGTTCCTTGGCTTGTGGCATAATTCAATCTCTGTGTCCATGATATGGCCATCCCCATGTGTATGTGTGTGTGTCTGCCTCTTTTACTGTGTCCAAATTTCCTCTGCTTATAAGGAGTCCACACATATTGGATGCAAGGTCCACCCTAATCCAGTGTAGGTCCATCTTAATTAATAACATCTTCTAAAATCTTATTTTTAAACATGTTCACATTTAAAGGACTGGAGGTTAGGATATGAACATGTCTTTTTTCCAGGACACAATTCAATCCATAGCAACATGGTTAAACAAACAAACAAACAAACAAAAAACCATAATCTTGGCTACCATGGTACATTTTGTATCGTTTCCTTTTCCAGCATACAACGCCCCTTGGATCTCAAAGCTATGACTATTAATTGTTTCACATCTATTTTTGTGTAGCTTGGAAAATGTAGAAATTGTAAAAACTCACACAAATGCAATTTATTGTTTGGTCATTTATGAGAAGGTCACATATGCAAGAGTACCAAGGGAAATAAACAGTGTTTCAATTGTGAAACACTAGAAAAAAAAATGTTATCCAATAGTTCTGGGAAGAAAAGTTAAACTTTTCTATCCTGCATGTAACTGAGCCAGTAAATGATAGATAGATGATAGATAGATAGATAGATAGATAGATAGATAGATAGATAGATAGATAGATAGATAGCTGATAGACGATTATATAGACACATAGATTTATATTTATTCAAGATTCATATTTTTCTCCTTGCAGTTGCATTATCTTATCTTCTGGAATAGAGTTAATTGAGTTGAATTGTTCTCCATCTGCCTATATGTCTGTGAAGTTTCTTGATTCCTATTGCGGGCTCTGAAAAAAGACAGGGTTATTCTGCTGGGTATGGTAACTTAAAACAGTAACATTTTTAAACTGAAAATAATTTTAGTGACACTCTAAATGAGTATCACTTTCATTTTAATGGCAAAGATGCTATAAAAGTATAAGGGCAGTTCCATGATCAGGCTTCAAATCTCCCAAATCCCTATTTCATTTTTAAAATTGGTTTTACACAAGCCTGCAGATTTTCCTATGAGCATTAAAAGAGTAAGACCTAGCTCTACAATCCACAAAGAAAATTTTTATATTATTGCTGTGCTGAATTAATAATACCATCCTTTTGAACAGTAGTAAAAAGATGAGTCTGAATTAGATTTTTTTTTTCATTTTCCTCCACAATTCTAATTAGTTCCTAGTGAACAACACAGTGTTTTAAAATCAAGATAGTTTTTCTAATTTCTGTAAACAGAGGAAATTTATGTTACTGGGTCAATATCCATGCAACTGTTATAAACAAAGCTGATTCTAAATATGCACCAAAATTAGAATATCCAAGCTGTCTGCTGGTCTTTTGACACACAGGCATAACATGAAGCTGATATTATTTTTATATTTGTAATAATATTCTCTATGTTTTAGATGCCAACTTATAATTATTTTCCCAAAGCTTCTGCTAGATTCTAACAGCCAGGAAACTTTAGTGCATTAAATTCTTTCTCTTATTTCCCACTATTGTCCATACAAAGTGGGATAGCCTCATTCCAGTGTTTACATTCTTCCTATCTACTGATGATATTTTAGTCTCTTATGTTTACTTATCTCTTTTATCTGATCTTCATGGACTAACTTCTCTGTTCTTCTAATTTAGTCTGGTTTAAAAAAGAAAGAAACTTAGATAAATGTCATAGTAAACTAAATATATTTCCTTTTGTCCCCCCACAAAACCTTTTTCTCCTCTAAAAATACCCTAAGTTCATTATGTAATTTGTGCTATATTCTCAAAATATTTTATAAATTGCTTTGAAATTGTTTTCTGGTTTAATGGTCTATGTGTTGTCTCTCTAATTAGACTGCCAACTCTTCAAGAATAAAAACATATCTTTAACTTTGTGTCTTCCTAAATGTTTGTTGTGTGATGTCACGTTATCCACAAGCAATCCATTTTACACTGTTTTTTCCCCCATGTGCCTTTACAAGATGCCCAGGAACTCTGTTTTTTTGAGATAGGTCATGCTTATGAGAGGTCTGAGATAAGATGTCACTGCACAGCACTTTTATGGTCTCTGACCTCTGATAATAGAAGAGAGAGATGCTGTAAACTATCTGTGTGTCTTGTAGACCTTTGAGTTCATGCATAGACGAGTTGTTAAATCCTTCCGGTGCTCAAATCTAATCTTCCAAGTCAGATTACTTATGATATAAAATGTTGTCACATTTTATGTGCTCTGAGGGGAGACTGATTTTATGCCAGCCCCTTTATACACTGTAACAATAGGAGCAATTCTTCCTTTTTCTGAACTGAAGTATGAAATAGACTTGGTTTAGGAAGTTATAAAGTATCAGTAGTATCAGGAGGTTTGAAAAGATTGGTATGAGTGGAACTGATCAAAATTGCCCCACTGCTCCAGATAAACTACCCTGCACACTCCTGGCAGAAGAGACCTCTCCTTCTGTTGAACTTGTCTGGTATGCACCATCTCATATGGCATTTGATAATACTAGATTGGATAGTAGTTACTTCTTGATCTGATCATTTCCAAACTAAAGGGAACATTTGCAGAGGTCAGGAAGATTAGTCCATGTTTGGTGTGGGTGGAAAGAAGTTAATTTGAGGTCAGGCATGTTAAGCCCCAAGCAAGAAATTCCGTTTAATTGGTGTGGTGGCTTGGAATTATGTACCCCAGAAAAAACATGTTCTTAAACTTAATCCACTCCTGCAGGTGGGAACCCATTTTAAATAGGACCTTTAGATGAGGTTATTTCAGGTAAGGTGTGACCCAATGAATAAGGATGGTGTAATCCTATTACTGGAAGCCTTACAGAGAAGGTCACATAAAGAAAAGCCATGAGGAGCAGCAAGACGGTGGAAGTCAGTGGAACCTGGAAGAGGAAGGGGAAGATGCATCCATGTGCATTGGCATGTAATGGAAAAGCCAAGTAACCCCAAAGATTGTCTGTCAGCCAGAAGTTATTGACCCCGGGAGCAAGTAAGCTTTCTAGCCTCTGAAGCTGTTGTTAAGTCAACCCATTGTATGGTATTTATTTTAGCAGTTGGGAAACTAAAAAAAAAAAAGGTTGTGAGAGGGGAGGGAAGGGCGGAGACATTAGGAGTTTGGGGGCAGGGAAATGACATATTCAAAGATGTGTTGTAGAAAAAAATCACTGGCATGTATATGTCATTGTATTGAAAAGTGGCAAGACTAACAAAAAGAACCATTTATTACTCTATTATTTATTTCCTGGTTGGCCTATTGGAATGAATGTACATCTAATGAGGACAAGGATCCCAGTTTTCTTTTTTAGCATGTAATGCACAGCATCTCTCAGTAACATTTAATAAGTTCAATAAATACGTTTTGAAATGACTGATTAAATAAATATCAGTAAATAGAGACAAAAACGTCTCTTATTAATTAGGAAAACCTTCCACACATGGTTCTTTGGCCCTGATCACAGATGACATGCAGTTTATTTCTGCAGGTAGTTTATTTCTATATAAAATATATTATTAATCATGATGGTGATAAGAGAAGGAAAGAGGAATGAAGAGGAAAGGGCTATTATTTATCCAGTGTTTATTATGTTCTAAGCACTGCATTAAGTGCTTTATACAAACTCACTCATTTTTCCCATCAAACCACAGAAAACTTAATTTTGAAAATACAAACCAAGTTTGAGCAACGTTAATAAACTGCTCAAGGTTTTCCCCTTCATTTTTATTTATTTATTTATTTTTTAATTTTTTTTATTTTTTATTTTTTAAAGATTTTATTTATTTATTCATTTATCCCCCGCTTGCTGCTTGCGCTCGCCGGATCAGCCAACCACGCCGTGCGGGCGGGCCCGCCCCCACCAGGAGGCCCCGGGAACAGAACCCGGGGCCTCCCACATGGCAAACGGGAGCCCTACTGACTGAGCCACAGCTTCATTTTTAAAGAAGCATTAGATTACATACATGTTACATCGAAAATATAGGGGATTCCCATATACCTCACCCCTCCCCTTCCCATGCTTTCCCCCATTAACAACAACTTTTCATTATGTGGTACATTTATTGCAATTGATAAACACATGTTAAAGCATTGCTACTAACCATGGTTTATAGTTTACATTATGGTTTATAGTTTGCCCCACACAATTTTATAGGTTTCAACAAAATGTATAATGGCCTGTATCCATCATTGCAATATCGTGCAGAACAATTCCAATGTCCCCAAAATGCCCCATGTTACACCTATACTTCCCTCTCCTTCCCCTCAGAACTTCTGGTGACCACTGTCTTTATACCAATGTTACAAGCTCTTCCATTACTAGAATAATAATAAGTCTACTTTGGTCCATAGTTGCAGATACTCTGTTTTTTTGTGTTAATGATGTCCATCATTACCTTTTTGTTAGTTGTCTTGGGTGAACTACTCAAGGCTTTGATTGGTGGTTGTAGCAGACCCACTGACTCTTACCTGCAGCTGGGTAGGCAGTTTCTGCACATTAGCAGCTTCCCAGCTCAAGTGCCTATGTCTCTCATCTCTGCCAGAGCACCTCGCCAGTCCCTGGGAGCTTGCTTGCCTGCAAACAGGTGCAACTGTAAGTGTAGGGAGGTTTACCCTTTATGAGTCGGGGATGAGAGTCTTTGGACAAATGCCCCAGCCGCTACCTCAGAACTGAGGCCCAGCTGCCCACAGTGGCAAACATGCTTATTGACACACTCTGGATTGACTTTTCTCTCTTCCTTGTCTCACTTTCCTATTTCCTCACTTATGATTCTTAAGTGTACTCCCCAAATAAACTGCCTGCACCTGAGTGCTTTCTCGAGTTCTGCTCTTGGGAGACTCAAATGAATACAAAAGAAGATTTTCTTTATAGTAACACAGGAATCAAGTTCCCATAAGAAAAAAGAAGCTCCAGGTTTTTTTTCTCATGAAATATATACTATTAGACCAAATTTTCTGATGCTTGAATATAAATAACAATGACAATCTTGGTTTAAAAGAAACATGAAACAAAGGCTTTTTAATTATAATACATCTGTGATTCTAAATAAAAGATCATCATCTTCCCCACCTTCTGGAGGGTCAGGATTCTGAACTGAAAGAATAAAGCATTTAGGTCCAATCTCCACTCTTTCTAATGTGGTCTTGGACAATTAGCAGTCATCAATCTTATGTAAGAGGCCATTTCCTCCTCCAAAACATCTGCTTCATGTCTCAGTGAAGATAATGCAACAGCAACATCACCACCACTATCATCATCATCATCATCATCATTATCATCATTGATTGACAGCTAACTGTATTCCTTGTCATCTGCCAACCACTTTATTTGAATTTTTTATTTAATACTTACAACCTCATGAAGTAATTTTCATACTTGGTTTACATGCTACAGATGCAAAAATTGAAGCCTAAAAAAAGTTAAACAACTGGACCAAAGTTACATCTCTTTTAAACAATGAACCCAGAACCCAAAGCAAGGCAGCTGGAATCTAGAACTTGGTGCTCTTAGCCATCACGTTATCATTCTAAAAGCACCCAGAGGTGCACAAAAATATTAGTTCATTTTTCTCCTTGCCCTCTAGTATATGTCCAGCACCTGGATCATAGCTTTCTTTTTCAATTCTGCCAGTCTTTATCTTAAGATCTTTCTAATACTCTGGACACCCAGAGTCCAACTCCACATCCTCCATGACCAGTTTATTTCCATACCCTTCTATATTAGAGCTGCTTCCCTTCCAAGATGTTGGTCTCTAAATTCCTGATCTATTCCCAGAACTCCCTGTTCTTCCCCTTCCCACTTTCTTCTTCCCCCAAATACACTTTTCCTTCATGTAAACCTTTAGTACTTCAGTCATTTTTTATCTTCTCTGCTTCATCTACCCCCCCTCTCCCCAACCCATGATTTGGTTTCCATTGTCAGCCATTTCTATTGTTCTTTCCTCACCCCGTGAATTGTTCTTTTGTCCTTTTAGGAGTGTCCTTTGGAATTCCTAAAATACCCCCACTATTGTCATCCCAAACCTCTTAATTCATTTTTCACTGACCTTGTTATACACCATTACATCTGCCAAAGGATAGCATACTGTTTTGCATGCAATAATGAATGAATACAAACCTATAAATATCCAGACTGCTTTCAGTTTATAACATAATGCTGTAGAAAGTCCAAATCATGAAGTGCCTTTCAAAATGCTTATTGAGCACCTACTATTTTCCAGGTAGCATGCCAGGTGCTGGAGGTATAGTGGTGAACAATCACAATAACAAAAAAGCATGCTTTCTCCTCTCAAACTCTATGGGGGAAGAAATAATGAAAAAGTAAACACTTGAGTACAGATTAAGACCTCCAAAGGGAAGGAACAAAATTGTCTGTGAGTGAATAATATGGCGACCCATTTTAAATTGTATCATCAGGAAAATCTGTAAGGATGAGACCTTTAAGCTGAGACAAGAAAGAGAAAGAAGAATCGTGTGAAAAGTTAGAGGTTATGTATCTGGGTAGAGGGAACAGTATGGTCTAAGGCCCTGAGGGTGAAAAAACCATGGTGCATTTAAAGAAATTAAGTAAGGCAGTTGTGGCTAAAGCAAAGTGATTAAAGGGGAAGTGGCCAATAGTGAGGCTGGTGAAGTGGTCAGAGGCCAGCTCACATGCGGCCTTGTTGGCCATGGTAAGTGTGGTTTGTACTTTAAGAGCAATGGGGACCTGTTTAAAAGATTTAAGCAAGGGAGCGGTATGCATGATCTGATTTAACATTTTAAAAGTTCACCTTAGCTTCTATTTAGAAAATTGATAGGGATGAGGGAGGGGCAAGTAGGGAGACTACGTAGCAGATTTTTTAATAATCCAGATGAGATTATTGCAGTTTGGGAATAGGAAGTAGCAGTGCAGAAGAAGAGAAACAGAAGGATTTAGGATATATCCTAAAGATCAAATTGACAGGAGTTAGTGATGGATTAGACATGGGGGATAGGCAGAGGGAGGAATCAAACTGCACATTCCAAATTTCTGGTTTGAGCAAGTATGCAGATGGAGTACTTTTTTCTGAAAAGGAAGAAACTGGGTGAAGGAGTCCTTTAGATGAGGGGTGGGGGAAACAGAACTAAATTTTTGACATGTTATATGCACAATGCCCACTAGACATCCAAGTAGAGATGTCAGGTAGGCAACAGAACATATGCACTTCGAGCACAGAAGATTCAGGTTGGAGAAATGAACTGGGGACTCATGATATATGGATGGTATTTAAAGCCATAGGAAATGGATAATATTTCCTAAAGAGGGAGGGTGGAAAGAGAAGGAACGAGGGCCTAGAATGGAGCCCTGGGATTTTCCTACACTTACAGTAGAGGAGAAGGATCCAAGAAAGGAGACTCTGAGTGGCCAGATAGAGAGGAGAAAAAAAAAAAAAAGGCTTAAAAATGGTGGTATCATGAGAAAAGAGTCTTTCTAGAAGGAGAAATTGAATTTGTTTTTAGGATTAAAGAAGATGTGCCTGGATAGGATTCTTTTAAACTAATGCTTCCGTAATTTGTTAAGCTGCCTTTTGTCTGTTACTTTATGTTTTGAAGTTGAAATAAAGTTTTTAAAAAAGAAGGAGGAATGGTCACTTTTGATAACAGCTGAGAATTTGGATGAGATGCCAACTGCAAAGGCCACATTAGAATCCTCTGGGGAGGATTTCTTTCAAAAGGATAAGAGACTACTTGTATTTAGCCTACTATTCTTATTTGAGACCTTAATGCAGCTCCTGGCACACACTGGACATTCAATACTTATTCGTTGAGTGACTGAATATTTAAGTCCAGTTGAGAGGAAGGGGACTGACAAAAGTAGTTTTAAAAATTCCTCCCCTACTCTTTCTCCCAAGTTTGCACACTTGCCCACAAAAGCATCGACTAAAGAGACTACAATATTTTGAGGGTAAGTCAAAACAACATTAAACTTTTTTTTTTATTCCTTCTGACATTAGGAAAAGCAAGCTCTTCTCTAAGCTTTGGGGGAGGGAAACTCAGTGAATACAGGGTATAAGGATGTACAGGGTGGCTGGTTCTGGAAAGGTCATGGAATCAAAATCGTAATGACAGAAATAAGGTGTTATTTCATCAAAATCTCTGCTAGTCACTACTTAATCAGGGTATGAAAAGAATTGTGTTGAGGGAATTCCACGGTACAAGGTTTTGGCAAAGGGAGGGAAAGAAAGAAAGGAGAAGTTCCTATCAGTGGCTCAGACACTGCAGTCTGGGGGGGTGTGAGTGTGCTTGCTACACAGGCTTCTACTGGAAGTTAGGGCTAACAGCTAGAGCACTTGTTTACCTCAGAATGACGACCATGTGAGCTAGTTGTAGAACTGGTTTGAAATTAGCACGTAATGATAGGAAGAAACTCAGTGGGAGTGAAGAAATAAAGAAGGACTATTTATCCTGGGCTATGGTAGCTACCCACCTGGAAGCCATTTCATTTCATTTTTACAATAGATTTATTATAAATCTTCTTTAGTCTTTTACTCTGTTGCAAATCACAAGAGAGGATTAACATTCCTGTTGTTTTGTCTGTTGACAAGAGAATAAAAATAATTGGGTTGCGTTTTGCAGGAATACCCTGACATTCCATAAACATCTCAAACTCCATCTGTCTAAAACTTAATTCTTCAGGGCGTCCCATCTATGGGCATGTGTGCACGTGTGCACACACACATACATGCACAAACTCATTTTTCCCATCCGTTTTTTTTTTTTCTCCATGAGTTTTAGCACCATTCACCCAGTGCACCATTCACCCAGAAGCTTTGGTGTCATCTTGACTCCTTCAGCTCAGCCCCACATTCATATCTATTGCCAAGTTCTGTTGGGTTCTGTCTCCCAGATATTACTGTTTTTTGCCTTGATTCTCCAGCTACTTCCTAATTCAGGCCACCATCATCTCTACTCATGACTGCACAAGTCTCCAAAATGGGTTTTTTTTTGTATTCAGACATATTGCAGACAAAATGTTCCTTCTAAAGTTTACAGCTGGCCAAGACAAATTCTTCAGCAGCTTCCTATCAGTCCCAGCAAAGAGTTAAAACCTCCTCACCTGGCTTACAAGACTCTTCATAATCTGGTCCCTGCTCCTCTGTTCAGCCCTCCTCTCTCACCAACCTATGGACAACTCATCGCTTCAGCCAAGGGGATCACCTCCAGGTCCTCTACTTGCTAGAACCCTCTCTCTCCTCTCAAACTGCTTAGTCTGACTCACCCCTTCTTGTCTTTCATATCATGGCTACTGCCAGTTCTTTTTAAGTGCTCCTAATGCATCCAGAACTTTCTCTAGTTAGTAAAAGTTTGCCTATCTACCATTTTGCTGAAAATTTTCATGACGGCTTGTATCAATTCTGCCTGTTTGCCATGGAATCATGTGGGCCTAGCAATGAAAAGGCTGAATTAATGAACAAATATTTTAATTTAATTATGTTGGCCATCACCTCCTAAAATATACTATTTTAGCATGGCTTTAAATCACACAAAAACACCCCTTGAGGTGTTTTTCATTCTTCTTTCACTTTTTTCCCATATAGCAACAATAAATAACGGTACCTGCATCTCTCTGCAAATATAGACTCATCATCTGTGACTGTTTCTCTGGTTGCTCAAGAAATTAACCTGAGGCACATCTGGATTACTTTAGGATGAGAATCATCACCCAGTTAAACTGTGCTTCATTGTAGGTTTCTAGGATACTTCCAGAGGCTCATTACTCACTTCAGTGTAAAGAAACCCAGCCTCGCTGTTGGGGTCAGCATCACCCCAACACTCTAAACCACCTGCCATTCAGCCTGAGCCATAGCTCCTTTGCCTCCTCATGTAGACGCCTGGTCTGATGAGGAAGTGTGGGGAGGAAGGAAGTGGGCTTAGATGGGTGCAGGGCTCTGAGCCTTGAAATGAATAGCTCTAACGTCTTTGACACCAAAATGTTCCCCAGGCTTCAAGGAGTTGGTGTTGTGTGTGTGTTTAATTTGTGGCCTTCTGGTTAATTTCTCTAGCAGTTGCTTACACTAGAACAATCAGATATAGCGCTTAACTATCCAAGACCCGGGCAGCCTCTCCCCACAGTCTCCACACTGGGGTTTGTGGTTGGGCTGCAGCCGCGCCCCGCAGGCTGCGGAGGCTCTACGCGCACAGCGGAACGAGGTTGGGGTCACTGGGCTTCGCATCCAGGCGCGAAGCCCCATAACGTTAAAACGAGAAGTTCCGTCTCTACTCCAGCTCCACTCTCGCAAAGCCCTGGGAGCCCACGCGCAGCCCGCATTCTGCAGGCTGGAGGCTCGGGCCCAGCCGCGCGCCTTGTGCAGCCGAGGTCCCCCAGCGCCCTCTACAGCCGCGCGTGGGGGGACACAGTGCCCAGCCCTCCGCCTCAGCATCACGTCCGGGACCCCACCCGGCGCCCCGCTCCTGGGCCCGCGCGAACACCCGCATCTCCCGGCCGCAGAAACGGGGCGTGGGGCCCGCGGGCGCGCTGCCTCCCAGGCCGCCCCCATCGCTCCGCCCGCGGTGGGCCGACTTCCCCTCCCTCCCTCTGTCCCTCCCTTCCTCCCTCCCTCCTTCGCTCCCGCTCGCTGGCGCCGGACACGCTGCGTCTTTGCTCTTGGGGCGCTCTGCCCTTCCGCCGACCGTCGCATCCCGCGCAACTTTGGGGCAGTGGTCGTTGGGTGTTGAATGTTCCCCTCCGAGAGTGCATGGCGCGGGAAGCGAGGCGCTGGGCCAGCCCGGGAGCGGCCGCCGTCCGGGAGGCGGTGATGCTGCTGCTGTGTCTGGGGCTCCCGGCCGGGCGCCCCTACAACGTGGACACGGAGAGCGCGCTGCTCTACAGGGGCCCCCCTAAAACCCTGTTCGGCTACTCGGTTGTGCTGCACAGCCACGGGCCGAATCGCTGGTGAGTGGAGAGGGACTCGGGTGCGGTCGACTTCTCAGAACGGCGTGTGAACTGCGTCTCTAGGGACTGCCTGCCCGGCTTAAAACTTTCCTCCCTCGGGAGGAGACAGGCGGGCAACGCTGCGCGTCGTCACCGGCTCCAGCTCGCTGGAGATTTGCCCGGGAAACTAACTTATCTTGGGGTGGCAGCGGCCAGGGTGCGTTCTGGAGCAAGTTGGGGGTGGCCCTCTGGGTTCTCAGGGTGGTTGGTGGAGGAGGAGAGGGAGGGAAGCGGCCCGGCTGCCAGCTGCACTTCTGCAGAGACCGGGAGTGCGCGGGCAGCCTAGCTCACGTCTGTGCGCACGTGCGCGTTTCTCGCCTTAGGCTCGTAGTGGGGGCGCCCACTGCCAACTGGCTCGCCAATGCCTCAGTAGTCAATCCCGGGGCGATTTACAGATGCAGAATCGGAAAGAACCCAGGCCGGACGTGTGAACAGCTGCAGCTGGGTGAGTTGGGTCCGCAACCAGGAGTCAGTGTCTTTCTTGGTGTACCCCATCATAGTACAAGTTGTGGAAAAACTTTCATCGCCTGTTACAACTCATTAAAGCTCTTGGTTTTCACTCTGAGCTATACACCGTCTTCCCTCTTAAATATAGACGTGGTGCCTTCTTTCTGTCAATATTTATCTCCCTTTGCTTAAGACAATGATTTTAGTACTCCGACAAAACAATGTAGAGGAAAGTTTCCTATGATGCCTTTTCTTCACCTCTCCTCTCCCTCCGCGTGTAAAGCACATTTTAAAATCTCTCATTATAGTAAGGGCAGGATCCAGCTAAACCAGGACTTTAGATTTTTTTCATCTTTGACCCATCAGCCTTCTCAAGAACAGGTTAAGGGGCAAATCAGAAATAGCAGTCCGAATTGACCCCAATTACTGTCATTTAGCTTAAGGGCTTTTAAAAAAAGAAAGTGATATAATTTTACTTGAAATATGAAATGTAAAAGAAGAGTACAAGGAAAGATTATCATTTCCATTGTCAGCATAATTAAAATGAGGCTTAATATATCATGATTAATTTTCTTCTTTGAAACCTCTCATGTTAAATAGATCCATCTCTTTGCAGTCATTTTTAAAATTTTTTAATTTTAAAATAAACTTTAGATTACATAAATGTTACATCAAAATATAGGGGATTCTATCCCCTCCCCCTCCCACGCTATCCCCCTTTAACAACATCTTTCATTAGTGGGATACATTTGTTACAATTGGTGAAAACATATTGAAACATTGCTACTAACCATGGACTATAGTTTACATTATAATTTACACTTTGTCCTGCACAATTTTATAGGTTTTGACAAAATGTATAATAGTCTGTATCCATCACTGCAATGTCATGCAGGACAATTCCAATGTCCCCCAAGTGCCCCCATATTATACCTATTCTTCCCTCTCCCTCCCCTCAGAACCTCTGGTGGCCACTGCATTTATATCAATGATAAAGTTCTTCCACTACTAGAATAATAATATGTCTACTTCAGTTCATAGTTGCATTCCGCCCCTATGTTTGTTCATTCCTCAATCTTGAGGACTTGGGGATGGTGATACAGTCATTTTTAAATGTCCCCTCTTAGATTTGGGATGACTTGAAAAAAAATGTGTTCTGGGGTGGGGGGACTTCACATTTCAAAGTCAAAAGCAGATTTGTTTCACACAGGCACACTGGGGAAGAAAAGGGAGCTGAGATTAATTCAGACCTATCTTGTTCCAAACACTGTTCCTAATTTATACACAAGGATTCTATGCCTCAAGGGTTACAAGTACCTATTTTAAAGTGCCCAGTGTACGTTCTGGAGCAAGTTGAGGGTGGCCTGCTGGTAGGTGAGCAGTAGGTGGGACTCTAAGTCAAAATCAGGTCTGCTTGGGTACAAAGTCCATGCTCTTTCCTTTCAAATATGCGTCTTCAATGCAAATAAAATTAAATCAAGAGTCTCATATGTTTGGTGAGCTGAATTTATTATCTGTAAATGGGGAACAAAAGGCCATAATTGTTATTTTATTCATATTTATCTTTATTGTGAATGGGCTTTTAAGATTATTTTATCTGTAGCCCCTTGTTCTTTTTATAAGTGATCTTTGCTTTTTCTCAAACTGGGCAGCTGGCTCCTTTCATTAGAATGAATTCAAATACAGTATGTACATAATCTAATTTTTATTTTTAACTCAGAGAGCACCCATAAGTATCTAGGAGTTGCCTGTAGTATGTAGATTAAGCCTCTGATTTTCATTAAACATCTTCCACCCCAAAAGGCAGACTTAGAACAGAACACATTCACAAACCTATGCATTGGAAATAATTTTGCAAAGCATAATTTTCACTGGATGAGAGAATTGTGAGATTAAAAAGTTAGGGAGGAGAATAGACAACCTTGATCTACCAGAGGATCTTGACAAGGCCTCAGGAGGGAAAAAGTTCATTTCTGTTGTTCTGTCATAGTTTCCTGATCCGTGACATAACTACTGGTATCTAGCATACACTTCCTGTCGGAGAGGGCATTGAATCTATTTCTAGATGTCTGTGTTTAACTGAAGAAGATCATGTATTAATATTATACAAAATTTAAGATATTAATGCCTGCCAATTGAAAGAAAGCCTAAATTCTTCCAGCAAGTGGAGCAGGTGTTGATCTCAGAAATATTCCCAGAGAAATGTGCTTTGGTAGATGGAAAACAAACATAAAGAAATGAAGATTTATTGACTGGATGAATGAATAAAAGTAAAGTGAAAGCTTGATTGACATCAGATTGATTGGTACAATGATTAAGTTTCAATTAAGAGAGAATTAGTTAAAAATTGTAAGCCAAATTAATATTTTTAACTTTCGTATTTTTGGTCAATAAAAAAGACTACTGGGATGAAAGGAAAATAGGAAGACATGATTTCTAGTTTTTAATGGTTAAAAAATAAAAACTGGTAATCTTTTCGAATATTTGCAAAAGAGTTGACTGAAGCTATTTCTCATGTAGCATTTTAAACAATATACCTTCTCTTCCTTATATCTTTATTTAGAACAAATTCAGTAGAAATAAGTTAAAGCTATAAAGTAAAGCACTGAGGCTAGAGTCTAGAAAGGGAACACTGAAAACAATAATATAGCTAACCAAAGACATTTAAGGACTCTTCTCAAGTTTTTGGACCAGGCAGTATTACTTATGAAAAGGTTTCAAGAAAAAAGAAAACACACATGCACACACACACAATCTTCTACATAAGATAGCTTCAATTGTCCTCTTTCAAATGTGGGTGATTATAATGTATGGAATTTTTGCAACTCAGTATTTGAAATATATAGACAATTAAAAATTAGTTTATTTCTTATCTCTCCTTTCTGCTCAAGTCTATATCTGTGTGTGATTGTAGTACCTAAGTTGAAAGGCAAATGAAAAATATTTTCTTGGGCCAACAGAAATTGTTACAATTGAGCTATGATTGCTATGTCAGTAAGGTATCCTCTTTGTTTAGAGTAGCTTAACTTGCTATCAAGGATCTGAAGGTGCAGGATTTCTTAAAACAGTGCCCACCCCCTGTGCAATTCAGAATACCATCCACATAGACTAACCCTTAATTCTCAGTGTAAAATTTCAAATCAAAGGTTGATTCAGACAGACGCCTTCCCTCAAAAGAGGAGTCCATGCCCCATCCCCCTATGGATAATGGTTGCCACATAACATATTTACTATAGCCACAATCAGAAGTAGGCAGCAAATGCCTGTTTATCTAGAATGTTAAGGACACAGGATGTTGGGAGTAAGATACCCCTTTTAGTAAAGTGAATTGAATGCAGAAACATCAGGGAACAGGTGCCTGGCTGGTACCACAAGGGCCTTTTTTCTTCCTGCATACAAACAGGCTTCCTCTACCTCCCCACCTGCTTGGGAGGTGCCCTTCTCTTGCTTGCTTGCCTATCTCTAATTTCTTGTGGCACTTCCCTCTATGAATCAAAAGAAGAAAGTCTTCCCATGATACAGTTAGTCATTGTCTGTCCATTCATTACCAATACTCAAAGTATTAGCATATAATAAAATATGTAAATAGTTGTAAGTTATACTAAAAATATTGTTTTTATTTTGTTATTCAAAAGACATTCCAGACCTTTCAGAACTTTGGAGTTATCACTTATGGCATCACACACACACACAAACACACACACTCACACACATACTTATACTTCCTAGTTAATAGATTCTAGAGTAACATTGTCCAATACGGTAGCTGCTGGTCACATCTGGCTGTTGAACACATGAAATTTGGCTACTTCTCAGTGAGATCTGCTGTAATGTAAATTACACACTGGATTTCAAAGGCTTAGTACTAAGAAAATGTAAAATATCTCATTAATTTTTAAAATGTTGATTCCATGTTGAAATTAATATTTTAAAAATTAATGTTGATTACTTATTGAAAGGATAACATTTTAACTGGGCTAAATAAAATATATTGTTAAAATTAAGTAGACTTGTTTCTTTTTACTTTTTTAAATGTAGTTACTCAAAAATTAAACATCTCATATGTAGACTGCAATATATTTCTGTTGGACATCACTGCTCTCGAGGAACAAATTCCCACCATAAAATAACACAAACTTTTTAGCAGGTGCTTTCCCAGTATCTATGCATAAATGAATGGGACTTTCACTTTTCTTTTCCAGACTAAGTGTTCTATAGTTACTACACCTTTAGGCTCTCTGCTTGTAACTCTGTATTTCTCATTGGAAAGAACAGTGGTCCAACACAAGTTAGTCACCATTATTTCCCTTCAAATTTCTTTCTGGAAATTATATTACTTTAGCCAGCCTCCTGGTTTATATTACATAACCTGTTTGGAAGAGGTTAAGGTAATTAGCATTGCACCATTAAATTAGTGATGCCCTCATCCTCATTCCTGCCTGATTCTTAGGAGTTATTAGCTTAACATTAAAAGGCAACGTCTCCCTGTTGACACTTCAAATATCTTTTTGAAAACATTCTGTTTCTTTTACGTTTGGAATAAGCTCTAAATTGTAGCTTATGAAGCTGAGTGATGCAAATTGGTCATGGGGGGGGGGGGATCCCTGAACATGGGTTGTTATGCAGAACATCAAAACAAAGAACTTCATTAATAAACTATCATGATAATAGAATAAAGTTCCTTGATTTCCAGTAGTTTCCCAAACTCCACCTCTGAAAGGATGAAGTTTCCAACTAATTTAAAAGATGAGGCTTTCTAACTGCATTTTATTTTTGCCTTTAGTTTACTTTATCACTGAGTGATATTCTTAATGACTAAGAAATACCTAGCTTTGGCAACAGTTCTGGGGCCAGATAAGTACTCCTTAATGATAAGGAGTTAGAGGGAAAGTGTCCTGGCCCAAGCAAATAGTGTGCATGAAGACCCTGAGATTATTTACTTATTTATTTTTTTAGAACATGACACCTTTGCAGAACTGAAAGAAAAACAAATACAGGTGGACTGTGGAGTGTGAAAAGGTCCATGACAGGGTGGTAGGTTAGAGAAGTAGGGCAAAGATTATTTGGGGTTCAGCTTTGTAAACACCCTTTAGGAGTGTAAATTTATCCTCAAATGTTTTAAAGCTGAGTGACATGATCAGATTTGTGTTTTACACAGCTTCTTCTGGCTGCAGAGTAATGAATGCAGGAGAGTGGGTGGGACAAATTGAAGCTAATGGAACAGTTGAGGATGATTTTGCTGTAATTTAGGCTGTAGATGCCAGATGCCTGTACTAGCACAGTGACAGTAGGAATGGAGAAAAACAGGTTCTACAAATGTCTAAAAACAGATTCAATATGATGTGGTAATTATTGAGTGAGGGAGATGCGGGAGAAGAAGGTTTCAAAGATGTTACCCAAAGTTATGGCTTGGGCTGCTGGGTGGGTGATGTTACTGTGTACAGAGAAATGGAAGAGCAGCGGGTTTTCTGGAAAAATGATTAATTTCATTGGCCTGAGGTTTCTGTCAAACATAGAAGTAAAACTCTGGTAATCGGTTGGATATGGACAGGAGAGAGACCTGTACTGGAAATTCAGTTGAGAATAATTAACATAGAGATGATGATTAAAGCCATGGAGGTGAATGAGTTCAACTTGGGGACTCTCCAGGGTGCATAGATCAGAGGGCCCAGGATAGATCCCCAAGCATTCCTTCAGTTTGTAAAGTGGCTAGAAAGGTGCTGCCCAACCGTGACTGCAAGTTAGATTCTCCTACTGAGCTTTAAGAACACCAGTGCTGGTGGTCCCATCCCAAACTAAATAAAATCTCTGGAAGTGGGTCTAGGTTGACATCAAGAGTTTCTAAAGTTCCCCAGATAGTTCTAATATTCAACCCTGGTTGAAAACCATGGGGCAAGAGAAAGAAGAGCCTGAAAAAAAAAGACTGAGGAAAAACCAGAGAGGTAGCAAGGAAATTAGGCCAATGTGGCATTGTGAAAGTCAAAGAATTAGAGTGTTTTGAGAAGAGGTGAGTGGTTAGCAGTAACAAAAGTTACCAAGGGGTCAAGTGAGAGAAGAACTTAGAAGGGTTCATTGGATTTAGAAAGAAGCAGTTCATTTGTTACCCTGTTAAGGGCATTATCAATGGTGAAGCTAAATTGCAAAGGGTTGAGAACTGAGGAATGAGGAAATGTTGATAGCAAGCATCAAACAAATCTTTCAACTGGTTTCTTCCTTCACTTATTCAATAAATTTTTATGATTACTTATACTAGGTACTGGGAATAGAGAGTTGAATAAGATATGGTTGAAGCCTTCAAATAATTCAGTCTAGAAGACAAGAGAGACAGGTAACAGATAATTAATTGTGAAACAATGTAAAAAGTGTGACAAGACAGAAAAACAATGTGAAGAAGAAATTTTGTTTAGATTTTGAAAGAAGGCTTTGGAGAGGAGCTGACTACTTGACTAGTTCAGCCAGTTCTGACTGGTTTTTATGAACACATAGTAAAAGTTCAACAAATGTGAAACGAATGGATCCATTTCTCAGATTTGCTACATATTTCAGCATCATTTTAAGAGTCTAGGCCAGCCTTGGGTTCCAAAAACTCCACCTACTCATACCAGATAATCCAAATAGTACCAGTCACTTATCAGATGGGGAGCTTGGAACTGGTCACCTTTAAAAGAAGGTATATTTATTTTAAGAATAGCTGGAAGAGGACTTAGAAGTGACAGGGCTGTGCTCAGAAATGCAGTGTGTTGTTCTGATACTTCAGTTTACCCCCAAGAAGTAAAAAATGAGAAATCTTTTTCATATAAATTATATGCCGTACACAATTCACTCAATGAATATGTTCAGACATAGCAAGATTGTAGACTTTGTTGTCAAATCCCTTTTATGGAACTCCTTTTGAGAGATAGATTAGACATGTCCTTTAAAAATTACACCTTCTGTGGAAGACCCTAGTAAATGTATATGCTCTGTGAAAGCTTTCTAGTGCTACCTCACCTCTAATATTCCATTCTTTGTCTTCGTGCAAGAGGTCTCTCGTATACGTTGAAATACCATCATTTTGTCTGCAAATCAGTCTCTGTGACATCTTCCCTGCCCTTTAAACTTTAGGCAGAGAAATGTCCACTGATATCTGTATCTCCTCCTCCTAGTCTGACCCTCCATTGGTACAAGGCAATGTGATGGGCTCTCTGACTAATGCTGAAGAGTGGTTTTATTTTCTTCACATATTCTTAAAAACATGCTATTTTCCTAACCTCCTCCAAAAATTTTTTTACATGTATCCTATCATGTGACTATCTAAAGTAAGCACAGAACTTTAAACTGATCCCCTAAGCATTAAGTGTGAGGTTTTTATTTACATTTTTGCCTTGGTCTTATTTCAAATATATATAAAAATGTTATCATATTAATGATGGGTTTCGAATGTAGCTTTAAATCCAAGAGATTAATTGAAAACTATAGAAGTAGAGAAAATGCTTTCCTTATTTTCTACTTTTGGAAGTTAATGTTAGAATAATATAGCCGTAGGATTGTTATAGAAATGGAATTGGTATATATAGCATAGGATTATCAATAATAGCAAGATTTGGATTCTTTCCCTTCTTAACAGGGAAAACTACTAACAGCAAATCATTGAAGGCAGCATAGAATGGTGGTTTGAATACTTCCTCCCCAGACTTACTAGCAGCATGACCATAATTTCCTTTTGTTTCGGTTTCTTTGCTTGTAAAATGGTTATGATAATAATAATAATACCTACCTCATAGGGATGTTATGAAAATTAAATGAGGTAATGTATATGCTTTCATGTATTAAAACTGTTCCTGGTACATAGTAAGCATATAATAAATATTATTGTTATTATAAAGACCACTCACCTTTTTAAAATTATGCTCACCAGAAAGATTAGTTGGGATACATTTTTCTGCCCATGCTTATTTATAAGACTTGTGTAGGTAATCTGCAGGAAATTGAAGAAGTTTGGGCCTCAGGTTGCTGGAGAAAAGTCTGAACCTAGAATCAAGCTAATAAATAACTTGATTTTTCAGATTTCTATGGCCTAGACATGGCCTGGGGTCAAGCCAAATTTATAAATTTGTAACCCAAAAGCTTAGCTCTGTTTTGTGGGGACATTTACCCTTCTGTATTGTACTTTGTTTCTAAAAAAATTTTTTTAAATAAAGAAGACTTAGCTGGTTGGCTTTTTCAGAACTATGATTGTATAAACTGTTTCTCACATAAATTGAGCATGATTATTACCATTATGAGATTTTGATAAGGCAGTCTGAGAATATGACATTTAGATGCATGTTTTTTCCAAAAAGCAAATACTTTGAGAATGTTTTATAATTGTGATTTTTTAAACCATTTTTTAAAAAAATTGAGAACTTGTAGGTTTTCAGAAAAATCATGCATAAAATACCATCCTATTATTTACACTTTGCATTAGTGTGATACATTTGTTACAACTCATGAAAGAACATTTTTATAGTTGTACTGTTAACAATATTCCATGGTTTACATTAGGCTTTGCTTTGTGTTGCTATTTTTTTTTAGTAACATATATACAAGCTAAAATTTCCTCTTTTAACCACATTCAAATATATAATTCAGTGCTGTTAATTACATTCACAATCCTGTGCTACCATCACCACCATCCATTACCAAAACTTTATCATCAGCTCAAGTAGAAGCTCTTTACAATGTAAGTAAGCATTAACTCCTGACCCTGGCCCCTTGGTGACTGAGTAAATTTTGACTCTTGATTGCCACCAGACTAGCTGGATGAAAAGACCTTGGAAGCTTACTATTTTAATGTCCTGTATCATTTCTAAATCTTGGGTATTTTACTTATCCTTGTCCAAAATTATTTTAATTGCTGTTGTATTCACAGACATCATCTTATCTTTTAGAAACATCACCTCCACATTTTACTAGAAAAGTATATCATTGAATATGATAAATATTAATAATGGATTTTAAAAATTATTATTATTATTTTTTAAAGACACTTAGATTATACAAATGTCACATAAAAAATATAGGGAATTCCCATATGCCTTGCTTCCCACGTCTCCCACATTTTCCCACATTAACAACATACTTCATTAGTGAGGTACATTCATTTCAATTGATGAACACATTTTGGAGCATTGCCACTAAACGTGGATTAAAGTTTACATTGTGGTTTAATTAGGATTTCATAGCAAAAACTAACAGAAGAGGCCAGTTGGGTTTAAGAGCGTTTATCATTTGCAATGAATGTGCTACACTAATGAAGGATGTTGTTTATGTGGGAGGGTGTGAGAGATGTGGGGAGTGGGGCATATGGGAATCCCTATATTTTTTTGTGTAACATTTGTGTAATCTAAGTATCTTTAAATAAATAAATAAATAAATAAATAAAGCTGTTGATTTGTGCTTGCAGCAATGTGGGCTCCCTCTGCTGGTTTAGCCCAAACAGCCTGATGTAGTGCCCTGGGGAGCAGAAGCATTTACCACTTATTGAACACCTACTAGTTGCCAAACACTCTTCTATACACAGGCATACATCTTTTCCTTATTTTCATAGCCCTGTAATGCTAGGTAGTATAATCTTTGTGGTCTTGGAATTTGACTTTTTTTCAACTTTCAACCCAAATGTATGTCTTTGTAATACTCTGAATTTTGGTGGGTGAAGGAATTGTATAATTGCTTTCATCTGATAATTATTGCTTCTACAAACAAAGATTTCTTAAATTAAGGACTCATTCTAGAACACAGAACAAGGGTCATTTATGTTTCAGGATTGTTTTATTTAAGAAAATTTAGAATGTAACCGTTTGGAATATATACCCAAAGGTCTAATGGATCAGTGGAATAGAACTTCAACTTAAAAAAAAAAAAAAAACCTAATTGGTGTAAGTGAGGACTTTGGCTATTTTTCTGAAAATTGAAATCATGTCAAAAGTTTTGAAATATCAGGTAACTGTGTATGGTGTGAGAGTCCCAGTCAACTGTCTGTGTTGAAGGGGAAGTCACAGCACAGTGACGCAGGCAGATGAACCAAATGTTCGATTGTACCCAAAAGTCATGGGCTTCCCTGCCCACAAAGTGTTTCACCGAAACAATCAACAGGTTATAGAAAGAAGAACTTTGACTCCAACCTTTTCCTTTAGCCCTTGCTACTTCTTCAGGGGAAATGTCAAAGTACTGAGAAATGATTTAAACAACAGGAAGGGGCAAGACAAGATAGGGACCAAGGATATAGCATTTGACTTTACTAGTAGAATGTTGGTTGTACAGTCTGTGGGCAGGTTTGTGATATTTTACACATTTTCAGCTGAAAAAAGATTTAGAGAATACAATTGATTTCAGTTAATTCATACATCTGAAATATTTGTAGTTCTGTTTTATATATTAAAGAGTAGTGGGAAGTTACTTAGAGATTGAAGCCATTGTTTTTTAGTCTCATCTGTTCCATTTCCCAGCCCCATGGATTTGGACAAGTCACTTGACTTCCTTAAGACTCAGTTTTCTCATCTGTAAAATAGGATTGATGATGCAGTCCTCCTCCCCGCTGGGGGAATTAAATGAGTTAATCGATGCAGGAAGGCTTCACTGACTGATGCCTCATATATTTTATGGAGGAGGATGTATGCTGTGAAACATGCAACTTAATAATATGTTTAGCTTAATCTTGATGATGATAATATTGTTGCTGCTGCTGCTGGTTATGATGGAGTGCTTTCTCTTCTGGGTTCAAGCCCTTCACACATATCTCATTTATTCCCACAATCCTTGCAGAAACCCTCTGAAATAGGTGCCTCCTGTGGGCCCCAGCTGATTCTTAGCCTTAACCCTGTCCTGCTCACAAATCACGCTTTGTAATGATCTTCAAGCCTGCAAATTTTGTGGCCCTTCAGGTCACCTGTTGCTATCTTAAGACTTACAGGAATAACATATTGGAATAGGAATAGGGAGAATAGGCGTGAAGGAAGAAAAGCTCCTCAAAGCTTAGATCCCTGAGAGTTTAGTCAAAATTTCTCAGTAGTAGCTTCTAGTAAAGAAATGTTTTTGGTTGTATATGCATTACAAAATTTCTTCCCTCAGCAAATACTACTGAATTCCTGCCTAGTGCATGTAAGGGGACTCTGCCGTGGGGATGCAGAGTGTCTCTGCCTTCAGGGACGTGACATATAAGATAGAACATCTAGTCTTCCGTAGACCTTGCCACTTTTTTGGCACTGGGAGCAATGACACTAAAACCAGTGCTGTGAATAACAAAACCAAAGGGTTACAGAATGCACCTATCTAATTGGCTTTGCAATAACATCCTTTATATTCAACTATCCAAAGTACCATTTATTCATGTTTTTATACAGTACACAATTGTATATACTGATACAAATCAGTAGGTGGAAACAAAAAACTGAAGTAGTGGGCACACATTGTTATATTTTCTTTCCCAGATGGGAAAAAGGGAAAGAGAAAGATGGGTTTAATTGTTGGAATAAAGGAGGATGTTTTTATATGTGGCTTTTAAAAAAAGTCTACTGGGAAAATGCATTCAACTGTGCTAAGAATTTGTCATTCTAGTTGTATAAAAGCATGGAAAATTATCAATGTTAATTTCTGCTGACCTCTTTTATGTTAAACCATGTAAAGTACTTTTTCAATTATGAAGCTGATTTGATTTACTAAGAGTTTAGATTAGTAATGTATGAGTGGAATTGAAAACCACATTATAAATCATTTCAACATATAATATGAAGATTATCTGAGTTTATGGTGTTCTGTCAGGGAAATTCATGAGAATTAGCTTTCTCATGACAGTTCTAATAATCATCATTTCTGACCAAATTACACGTACTCTATTTTCACGTGAAGACAATTTGCAATATCTAGTTAAAAATCAAGGGGGAGGGCAAAAAGATATAGCTGTGGTTTGAAAGTGGAGTAGTTTCTTTTCAAATTTGATGCTTTCCAGGAAAAGGCACAACCACTGTCTCTATATTGTTGAGCTCTTGCTCACAAGACCAACTGCACAGTGACTACTTGAGGATTCTTAGAATTTTGGTGTCTGGGTCAAATCTGAACCACTCAGGTGCTGATACTTTCTGAAAGCTCCCCCCAAGTGATTCCAATGTTCAGGCCAGGTAGAGAACCACGTGGAACCATGTGGTAGAGGGGGGGGCCTCAAGAAAAGAGAAGGCTTGGGGAAAAAAATTCAGAGTGTGGATGTGAAGGTCTAGCTTCTTTGGCCGAGATTCTGCAAGCAACACAAAAGAAAAAGGTAAAAAATTCCCAGAAATTAAGAAAAACCCCCAACTTCTAGGAGTAGGGACTTGCGGGGTGTTCTTTGAGCTGCTTCTGCCTTGTAACCAGTGCTGGAAGTGCCTGAGTATCCTCCCGGTGCTGCATGTACCTCTTTGGTAGGAGTAGTGTTAGGAAGTAGAGGGAGAAACCTATCTAAATGTGGGGGTGTGTGTTCATTTATTAGAATTTGTTTCTATTTCTTATGTGGAGGAATAATTGTTCCACGACTTTTTCCTTTTTGTCTGTGCCCTCATCCTTATATAAACACATTTCACATTAAGATATACAACACAAATAGGAGATGCTTAGTCATTCTACGGTTGGAGCTTTGAATTATTTTTCACTTATCGCCCCTTCCACTTTTAGCACACATTTCTGGGCTGTGTGCTCGTGTTGGGTTAGCTATGAACTACATGTAGTCCTGGCCAAGGTCAATTAGGGCACTGTTTCCTAAGCCTTGGAAGTAGATAGGATAATTGTGAATGAATCAATGTCATCAACCCTAACAAAGATGAAAATCCTCTCTACATACTATTAATCAATTTCACCATCATTTTCTCCCGGTGATCCCATCCTGTGTGTCTAGGGGTCCTTGACGGCTGATGTTTAGAGTCATCTCTCAGTTATCCAAGGGTGGATTAATTAACAATGAATCTATAATATATTTGGAAGTCAATTTTCATGAATCAGAAATCTTATCTATACATTAGAAGGTATCTATTGCTTGGAAATATATTCTAACTAATAGATGCCACAGTATATCTAGTGACATTTAATCCCACCCACCCACATACACACCACCCAGAAAGCTGAGAGAGACTCAGGCATGGGGAAAAAGATAACAGTACACCAGTCCTGCACTTAACTTTTTGACCATTTTCATCAAGCAGTTTATATGATATTTTGTGGCTCTAAACTATTGTGCATTTATCACTTTTAAACTTTTGGGTGACATCTCTAAAAATGGTAAATGTGTTTTTAAATATTGGATGTAATCTTATGTGAATGTATACATTAAATGTGCTACATTGTAATGGAAACAATGTGTTATTTGTGACCTCTGTCCTCTCCTGACAATTT
This sequence comes from Tolypeutes matacus, assembly GCA_026826555.1. Classification (NCBI taxonomy): domain Eukaryota; kingdom Metazoa; phylum Chordata; class Mammalia; order Cingulata; family Chlamyphoridae; genus Tolypeutes; species Tolypeutes matacus. The sequence goes on along the minus strand of JAKSZT010053929.1, from coordinate 57,395,629 downwards.
TCCTCCTGCTTAATTGCCTTTGTTGAGTGTTGACTTTAATTTTAGAAAGACTTTGGAAAGCTATTTTATTGAAGTATCTATTGTGGTAAATAACATGAACTTCAACATAGACTGAATCTACCGTTTACCATCTATTTTTGACATTAGTTATAAAAAAAAACTGGCTATATTGGTGAAAAGTCAAACTGAAATTGCATCATCATGAAAACAAAAATGTCTTGTCATTTTCTTTCACTTTCTATTGATTATGTGACTATCATATAGCCACAGTAATAACTTCCTATGTTAGACCTTACACCATACACACAAAAAGTACAATTCTCCCTCCCACACCCCCTCCCTCCCAGTTCAGCTCTTTTTAAAGGGTTTTGTTGTTTTTCCTGAACAACAATTTGGAGAACAAATGATTCTATACACAAACATCTTTCCACACTCCTAAAACAACATCTCTCCTCCCCAGGATTATCAGTGCAAATAATTTCACTTCCATGTAGACATTCTGAGTTTGTCTAGGAAGCTTCATCTAGGGGCCAAGGTTATAGAGGATACACGGGGCATTATAATTCAGAGAATGGTCACTTTAAATGTACAAAGACTTGCTACCCAGTAATCAGTGTTAAACTAAGGAACATGACCCAGTTTTCTCAACCTTATCCAAACAAATTGATGCTAATGTATTTACCTGCCATTGCAATAAAGCAGAGACAGAATATTGTCAAGTGTCGATTGAGATGGTGAAAATAAAGATAGTAAAGGAAGCTTGTGAGAGCTGCATCTTATTCCCTCCAAAACTCACTTAATTGAAATAACTTTAATATAGGATCCCAGCTATAAAGCAAAGAATTCACACTAACAAAAGAGAAAAAAATCACTGTGAAGATCACTTTTTATTGTACAGTTTAGAAGTACTATATTACACATGATTAATATTTTATTTAGTGTTTGGCTTTCTGACTATTCACGCACTTGCCAAAATGCCTGTTGAAATAATAATTTACTTTTGAAGAAGTCTGGTTTTTCCAAGTCTTTTTTTTTTTTTTTTTTTTTTTTTTTGTTGAAAATGTGAGTCATAATCCATTAAATATAAACTATGGGGCAGTTCGTTTTAAACACTTGGTGTTATTATTATGCTAATTACACAGTGCACTTTCTGCATGCTTATCCATTACCTTATAGCCCCAATAAACGGACCATATAGTAGTCTTTCTATTCTTGATGACTCTGTACAAGAAACTTTTGAACAAGCGCTCTGGCAATGTTGCTTACATGGCTAAATAAATGGTCAGAAGAGCCCAGTCTTTTCCGAGCATAAGACCTTGCCATTTTTATTTGGACATCCTATATTAATTTGAAAGTGTCTTCCCCTCCTAATCAAGTTTGTTAGCTATCTCCTGTGACACTGAGGCCCTCTTTTCATGGCGTAACCACTTGGAGGTCATTTCTACAAACAAAATTCACCTTGTATGAGAGAATAATGTTGGCGCAAAGTAAATCACAGTTAGCCGCACCCTGCACTACATTTAAGATACAGAGGACTGGGCGATGCAGGCTTTATACACATGTCTAAGGGAAAAACCTTGAGGGTGAGCACATGAATTTATTTTCTCTGCTCTTGTAGAATAGCATTGTTTTCCAGACAACTGAGGATAAAATTATTTCCAAATGCTGCAGGCAGCCCTAATGGAGAACCTTGTGGAAAGACTTGTATGGAAGAGAGAGACAATCAGTGGTTGGGAGTCACACTTTCCAGACAGCCAGGAGAAAATGGATCTATTGTGGTAGGTATTGGCTTTGCTCCACTGATAACATTATGAAATCAGACATCTTGGCTGTGAGCATCACATCATTTGGTCTACTTTTATGTTTTATTCAGACTTGTGGGCATAGATGGAAAAATATATTTTACATAAAAAATGAAAATAAGCTCCCCACTGGTGTTTGCTATGGAATGCCCTCTGATTTACGAACAGAATTGAGTAAAAGAATAGCTCCATGTTATCAAGGTAAGAGTTAATTTTTTATGTTAACTGGATCAAGAGAAGTTCTTTAAAATTTTTTATTTTCGATTTTGAATGTTTAGAGAGGAAGAGGAATATCTATGTTCTTTAAACTATTCAAAGTGTTCCTTCCTTTCCTTTACCTAATTGCAGTAGTAGTAGTTTTCATAAATGTACTTTGTATTTTCAGAAATAGAAATTCTCTCATTTCATTTGAATGATTCTGGAATTGGGTCGATAACTACCCATTTTTGTATTACATTTGCTTTCAATTCCGTATAAGTAAATCTAATGCCAAGCAAATACAAAACAAGTGAAATTACATTGAGAAGTCTGATCAGAAAGAAAAAAAATTGTTTAGGTGCCTTGCTTTTATCTTTAGCTTCCAGAAATATACAAAATGATTCAAAGTATAAGTATAAGCAGATCTTTTCTATTAACTTTTTTTTTTTTCGATTTCACACGTTTTCCTTGAAACAGCAGGGAAAGATTGGTGTCTTAAGTTTGAAAAGTTCTCTCCTGTGAAAATTCTGGCTATAGGTTGGATGAGAGTGAACAGAACTAGGATATAAACTACTGAAGTGAGCAAAGCTAGGGGTCATTGTCCACAGAGCATTAAAAGTGATATCTGCAAAAGAACTTTACAGAACAGAATTTTAAAGTTCTAAAAATGTCTTTAGGAAACTAAGAATAAAATATATAAATGACAACTTCCAATTTTTCTAACAAATGTTTACCTTAGAGTCCAAAGAAAATTTCTATTAGCTGTCAAAACTTTGGCCAACTATGCCAATTCAGTTATTGATTCTATTAATATTGAGATCTTCTCCCCCTGGAATTTGGCATCATCAGAGAAACTTATATCATATATAATCCTATTTCACCTTTGATGCCAAGAAGATAAAAGATGAATTTTTAATCCTCATTCGCAACAAAACTGAGTTAAAGTTTCTGTATTATCCTCTTTTCCCTAAATGTTTATGGTTTACAATTTAAAACATTTTTACAGCAGAGTTTTAATTTTTTTCTCATATATACCTAGTCACATTCTACAAAATATTCAACATGGCATAAACCTAAGACACGTAATTATGCTGAAATTTATCAAAATATAAAGCTGGGGAAGATCTAAAAAAGAGCAAAAAACATGGCAGAGAATAATAATTATAAATGAATTAACAATTTATTTGAGTTTCTTATTAGCAAAGTCAAAAGGAAGATGTGGTCCATGATAAAATTCTTATTTTCATAGAGGCTTAATTATGTTAGGTTTTCAGGGAAACAAAGCTTTGTCCTTGTATTAAGTTCCAAAAGCATTCATTCATGGGAACTTTGTCATATGAGACCCTCCATCTCTGGGCAGAGCCTCATTTAGTGTGTTAGAGTCACCTGGGAAAATCTAAGAAGCCTATCTTATATGGAGACCTTGACCTCTGTCTTGGTATTCATTGACAAATTTTGAGTATATGCTGCGTGTTTTTCCCATGAATAGTAAGCAAGTGTAGATATTTTCATTGCCATTTTGTAGGCCTGTTTTGAAGATTAATTTGGAAGAAATTTGTGAACTTAAAATTTCAGTCACTTCTATTTTAAAAAATAGGGGAAAATATAGACCTTAAGAAGTATATTTGCTAGAAACAAAATTGTGGAGATTAAATATTTAAAAATGAAAACCTGAATTGTTTTTATATTTCATTTTAGATTATGTGAGAAAGTTTGGAGAAAATTTTGCATCATGTCAAGTTGGAATATCTAGTTTTTATACAGAGGTAATCACCCCAAAATAGCTATAAAAATGTTTACCTATGGAACCTTAATTCTTCTGAAGGTTTAGAATGCTGATATTATGTTTTGAGGTAAAAATTGTGTCACATCTAACATAATGGGCCTCATAAATTTGAGATTTTGACAACTTAATTCTCACCATTCAACATTCCACATATTTTGAGAAAATATTATTTGGATGGCTTAGTATAGAACTAAATGTCTTTACTATATATTACTTTCACTAAATATTAATGGAAATCAAAAGTAGCTAAAGGTTTTTGTTTTGCTAACCTAGGCTATGAAGTTTCTATCCAAACATGTTATCTCTAATTACTAGTTGAGGAGGGAAGGAGGCATATGTGTCTATATTTTCCATAAAAATTCTGAGAATTCTTAGATATTGTCCCAAACTCTATGGTTCATTTTTTAAAACTCTAGGATGTACTGTGAAAAGTCACAGTTGTACTCAACCCTCAAATATTCCAATTTCTCTCAAGAACCCATTATGCATTCATGAATCTCTTCTGGGTCCATGAAGCTAGGCTATATCAAATCTTGGGTTAACAACCTCCATACATATTTTATCTATCATGTAAAAAAAAATACTTGCAGTAATACTTCTTTAGTTTATATTTAAGTTGACTTTTTTGAAAAAACAGTTTAGCATTATTTAGGAAACCTAGAAATAATGTTAAATAGGGTTGGTTGTGAAAGGTTTCACACTTCAGAGGAGTGTCTGCTCATTCCAACCTTCCCTCTGGTTCCTTTTCCTAAATTTCTCCTTACAATCAAATATGTCCCAAATTCCAATGGATTTTAAGCTAACATTGTTAAAACTAGTCAGTGATTTTGTTGTTGTTGTTGTTCAAGTGGAACTCAAGATCACTTTTTACTCTTGGCAACACATGATTATCTCCTGAATAAGTACTAATGAAATATTCAGATAAGATTTAAGAAGATTTACTTTTTCTGATACATTTTTAAATTCATAAGATGCTCAGATTTCAGAAATTTATTATAAAAAGTATATTCTCTTTACTAGTTAAAATTTGGTGTATCTGGAGGAGGTTTTGTGTGGTGAGAGTGAACTTTTAAATGATGTGCTGCTTCTTTTTCTTGCAGGATTTAATTGTGATGGGAGCCCCAGGATCATCTTATTGGACTGGTTCTCTTTTTGTCTACAATATTACTACAAATAAATACAAGGCTTTTTTAGACAAACAAAATCAAGTAAAATTTGGAAGTTATTTAGGTACTGTAAAAAAATTGTTCTGTCTGTTAAAAAAAAAAAATTGATCTGTAAAGACACTAGTAATTATAAATAAGGGGAATTGAATTTCAAAAGATCAAAATGGCTGGTAGCAATTTTTAGGGTTCAGAAGCTCTTAAGGATAAAATCTATGAAACTTTATATTTTATTTACATTTATGTATGTGACTAAAATCTTCAATATATAATTCTTAGACTCGAACCCCTAGTTTAGTTTATTCTTTGAAATACACTTTATGAAACACATGTAAACTTTAAGCTTTTATCTTTACTCAATCTACTTATATTGGTAGCCTTTCTTGAGGACTTACCATATACTTTTGTAAGTACTTCACATGAATCAACTCATTTACTCACATATGAATAAGTAAATATAGTTTCTTAAAGGACTGACTGAAAGCCAGCGGGGTTGCTGACAGTATTTTAGACAAGGGGTAACATTATGAAGCATTCAGGTCTAAAAACAGCTCATTGACATTTGCCTCCTAAATTCTTAGACTATTTCCCAGAGCTTAACTATTTTTATCTTCCTCCTCCTCTACTTCCTCCTCCTCCTTATTGTCATTTTTATCATTGCTATTATTTCATAAATCAGCAGTAGGACACTTTATAGTCTACATTTCTACAGAAACCCAAGATTTTCTGCACTAAGTCCTTTGGTATAATAAAAAGAATGCTTTTTCCTATAACTTCTTAGAAAATATAGATTCGTTTAAATCGTGTGCTTCAAATGTGAACATCCTATACTCAGAAACCATTATCATAAGATAAAGCAGTATTATTTTTCCCATTGAAACACAAGGAATTCATTTTCAAACAGGAGCAATTCCTTTACAATTTAAATATTTTCTTGGTGGTTAAAGGATATCTGGAAATATTATGTGACATTTAACTTGGTGTTTTGTTTTTTATCACATAATAAAATGGAAACATTTTTGTGTCATCCTAAGGTTATCACAACTTGAAGATTTTCATGGAAAAAAATTTTGAAGCTTAGGAAGAATTTTTTAATTTAAAGTTTAAAATGTTTTATGTACTCTAAAATATTTTTGTTGTGATCCTAGATGTTACTGTGGCCTGATGCTACATATGGACTAACAAACCAAATGTAAAAAAACTATTTCCAGTTTCTAGGTCTTGGAAATATAAATCACATAGCTATGGTTTCATAACAGACATAGCCATAATTGCTTAAAACATAGAATAAACATCCAGTTTTGAGTATTCCCGTGCTAAATATTCTTAAGACTCTGTTTAATGTGGTCATTTTGAGTTTTCCCATTTAGCTCTGAGTGGGTTTACAATCTCTCTCACCCATTGTAAATGATGATTCTCACACTGATGATTCTCATACTTGTCTCCCTTTTCTTGAAGGATACTCAGTTGGAGCCGGTCATTTTCGGAGCTGGCACACCACGGAAGTAGTTGGAGGGGCCCCGCAACATGAACAAATTGGCAAAGTAAGAATTACATTTTTATATTTATTTCTTCACAAAAGTTCACATAAATTTCTCAAGAGAATAAGAAGATATTAAAAAAGGATCTGCAAAAATTTTAAGAATAAAATATTAGAAATGATGAACCAATTTAGGGTTTGGTGAAAGATGACTTTTAAAAGAAATGTAGTAGAAAACTTTAAGGAAAATTATATAAAAGTAAAATGAGGCTTTTCTTTCTTATGACCAAATTGTTTTTAAGATAGAATTACCTAAAGAATATCCAGGACATATGTTTATAGGTTAACAAGTTTACAGCTAAAAGGAGATCAAGACAGCTGTGTGTTTTGTGGAAAGGTTAGCATGTTCCACCTAGTTCTAGTACTTAACACACAGTGTGAACATTAGTCACTTGGTATTTCTGAGCCTTACTTTGAAACAATGCTTTCTGTGCCCCTTCTATGTGATCAGTATGGGATAGGCTCTAGAAGCTTGTTTTAAAAGTAAATCATTTTAATGTGTAAGTGGGCCCTTAAACCTTTTACATCATTTTCAAAAGGAATTTTTTTGACATTTGAGTAATTAAAAGTTATGAAAATTGGTGTTTGGATCAAGTGAAAATAGTAGTTTAATGTGAAATAAGTCTAACCTTTTCTAATTCTTTTCCCAATTGCAGGCATATATATTCAGCATTGATGAAAAAGAACTAACTATCATACATGAAATGAAAGGTAAAAAGGTAATATGTCCAGTTGTATGTGACCCTTGGCAAAATCTCTAAGACTAATGTTACCTATTCTTGAAATTATAGTAGCAACAATGTTATTTCTAATCAACAAACATTTAAGCTAAGAAATATATAGCAACCATGGTAAAATAGTTAATTTGACCCCCTCGTTTACTTAAGCAAAATACCAAACCCATTTAGTAGTCACTAAGGAGAATGAAATTATGAAACATGATCCTTTATAACAAGTGTGGATTAATAAGTATAATGATGAAAAACAGAGGTGATGAGAAGCAATGGATAAAAAAACATATTCTAGTGTGATTTAAAAACAAAAACAAAAACAAAAAACAACAACAACTAAAGCAACATTCAATGTTTACACTCTCCCAGTGTGCTAATTCACACAATGATCTGATGCTTTACTGCATTCGTGCAAATGACAGCTCTCAATGTAACTGGAAAATTTTAAGTAGCAGAACTCTATTATCATCTTTAAGGTTTTCCATAAGAAATCAAGTTTATGCTCATGCTCATTAACTTTCATAAGGCTGTAAGATTTACCTATTTTTAAATAATATTAAATTACTTTTGATAATGTAGGTAAAAAATTCTTCCCAAACTTAAAAATTAAAAAGGGTAATATGATTCCGTCTTAGTTATCCCTGAGGGCTTTTGCAAGTAGCCGTCCTTTTTTTCTCAGTGACTGGCTCTGATTTGCTTTTGGGCAGCTTGGTTCATATTTTGGAGCTTCCATTTGTGCTGTGGACCTCAATGCAGACGGCCTCTCAGATTTACTTGTTGGAGCACCCATGCAGAGCTCCATCCGGGAGGAAGGAAGAGTGTTCGTGTACATCAACTCTGGCTTGGTATGTCTGATCTGCGTGCAAACTCGAAGCCATTTGTGGAAGAATTATTAAAACTGAAGTGGTTCTTATTCTGGGGTTATACAACTATAAACTCTGACATATTTGTACTGACAAAAGTACAAATTCCAGTATTACACTGATGCTTTAAAAATGGAATGGAACATGATCATGAATGGGCAGCTGTCCCATATTTATATTCCAGAAATATGGGATAAATTGTTCTGGAGTTTCTCTACTTACAGCTTGTGCATATTTGCTCTAGTAGTTGAAACTTCTTCCAGTTTTATGACACAAATCAGACAAGAATGATTTTTATGCAACATTTCAGAATGTTGATTTTTTTTTTTATTGGTTCTATAGTCAATATCCTTTATATAATTTAATAAATTATAGTAATAGAAGTAGAAGATAAAAAATTAGATACTTTCAGTTTCCTGACTTGAAAACATTGGAAAGATGACGTTTTGATAAAAATGTTAATTTGCAAAATTCATATAGTGTTCTTGAGAATATAATAAAATTGTCATGGTTTATTCCAAAGTGGATATATTGGTATGGAAATAGGTAATTTCTGCTTCTGGTGGGGTTTCAAGTTATGAGGGATATTTTGGAATTGACAGAAACTGAACACTTGACAATTCAATCAAAAATTCTGCTAGCCTTATCTTGTTAACCTGGCTCCTTGACATTAAAACAATGAATTGATAGGACTTTAAGGGGGTCTTCTTGAGCTGTTCCTTTGTTTTAAAAACAAGAACTCGCTTGTGAGAAAATTGGTTCATTTCTTTTGGCACAGAATTTTTCAGTCGGGTTTCAACAAAGCAAAATTTGTTTTAGTAATGGGTTTTTTAACCTTATCAATGGTTTCAGAGCATTTACTGAGTTCCTGTACTAAACATCAGATGAAATTCTTTGCAATTTAAGAGAAGAAACAATGTAGCCTGATAAAATCAGGAAGTTCTCAAAGTCCTAAATATAGAGCAAGAAAATTATTTCAGCATTGGGATATCGTAGGCTGTGTTTAGACTTAGATGGTAATGGTAAAGGCATATCGTCTACAGCATGATCATCACAGTCTCACTGATAGTGCTGTGCTATCTGGCAGTAATTTTTCTTCCCTAGACCTGCCACATCTTCTCTTACAATAAATGGTCGTCCTTATACTTGCTCCCTCATCCTGCAAACTTCTTTTCCCTTGCCTTTACAATTAAACTTTTTGAGAACAGTTCAAACAATAGTTTATGCACCTAAAGAAGGCAACGTAGGGCCGTTTTTCCCCACTGAACTTTTAGGTAACCTCAACATGAAAAAGAGATAAAAGGGGAGCTCTTCTGCTTAAAGGGCAAAGTAAGAGCCCTGCCCACTAGACCACACTCTTGTCTTTTCCTCACTTCTGTCCTGAGGCACAGCTGTTAACTTCCTAATTGAGTTTACCTTTTAAAACACCTAGAATAGGTTATTCTTCCTTTGTTCCCTTCCAACCAATACCTGGTATCTTGTATATGTGGTTTACTGTCATCTGTTCTTCTACCAGAGTGTAGATGCTATGTAAAGAAGAATCAACCTGTCTTATTTATTGCTGTTTCCTAAGGCCTTGGTCGAGTCCTGGGCAAGGAGGTGCTCAGTAATTGTTTTTGAATGAAGTCAAGAAAGAACGATACTTGAATGAATCTGGCTTCCACCTACTTCTGCTAAAATAGCTCTCAGGGGTCCCCAGTGAACTCTTGGTCACCATTAATTGAAAGTAGAGGGTACTTGAACAACAGTGATCACTACTCCTTCTCAAAACTCTTTCTGGAACTTCAGTGTCATTGCACTGTCTTATATCTATACCATGTTTCTCCTTTCTGAGGCCTCTTCTCATTTCTCTTTAAATTAGGCATTTCCCCAGGAGCCAAGTTCTTTTATCTTCTGGTCCCTTGCTCCTTCAATGAAATCATCCCCTGCTTTGGGGTCAGTAGCCACATCTATAGAGATGATTCCCAAACTTAGTTCATTCATTAGAAAAATAATATTTATTAAGTGCTTGAAATGTAATAAAGACTGAAAGGAGCTGGGAATAATCTTAGTACTGCCCTCCCGGACCTCAGTCTCTAAGGGGGCAAACCTGTGAGTAAACAATTGAATACAACATGATAAATGTCACATTATAAATATGTAATATAATTCAAGTGGAAGAAGCAATTCACTCTGGATCAAAACATTTCATGGTGGTGGTGGTATTTGTGCAAAACGTGAATAGGAATTTTTCATTTGGGAAATAAAAGGTGGAGGGTACTTCACAAGAGGGAAGAACACATATGGTCTTAGGAAATGATGGAAAGCTCTGAGGAGAGGGCAGGATCTATGAGGAGTAGTAGTTAGGAAAAAAAAATTAATGCAAGAGGGAAACATGATCAGAGTTTGGAAAAAGTCTAGTGGTTATTGCAAGAGCTTGTTATTGTAACATTATTGAATATCTTATTGCAATAACTTGTCTTCCAGCTTCTGAGATAGCAATGCTCCATTGCTGCTGGATTTAGGTTCTAAAGGCCAGTTGCAGCCATGTCACTCCTCACCTCAGAAATCTTCAGTGGCTCCCTATTGCCTCTAAATTAAGAGTACATTTTCCCAACATTCAAAGTCTCAGATCATAGGACTCTGATCTGATTTTTTTTTTTTTTTTTTTTTTTGGTCTCATCCATTATACATACCCTTCATTATAGCCAAATTCTTTGGGATCTGTGTTTTGCTGATACAGTTTTCTCTCTATATAAAAATGACACCCATTCTTCAATAGCTACCTTAAATGCCATTTTCTTTATGCAGTATTTTCTGGTTCTCACAATCAGACATGCTTTTCTTCTTACCTAGTGTAAAGCAGTTTGCACATTTCCTAAATCATTTACATGTTTGTGCTAAGCCCTCTATAACTGGACTTTTTACTCATTTACTCATCCCACAGTGCATTGCCTTTAGTAAGAGCTTGATAAATATTTGCTAAATTGAATTATCAAAATGATTTATTGGGTTTTCAAATCTAGGGATCATGAGTGACAAATTTTTATGTCCTTTGAGCTCTAATCATACTATTATGTATTGACATACTCAAATATTTATTGAATTGAACCGACGTGTGTACTAAAGCTCAGTCTGGAGTTTGTCCAACTTGATTGAAGCATTAGAAAAAAATTCCATATCCAATTACAACAGTAAATTGTGTATAAATTTGTCAGGAGGTGTTATCATGACACCTTTTCTCCCTCCCCCCCCCCCCCCCCCCAATCTAGGAAACAGTAATGAATGAAATGGAAACGGAGCTCATTGGAAGTGACAAATATGCTGCAAGATTTGGTGAATCTATAGTTAACCTTGGTGACATTGACAATGATGGCTTTGAAGGTAATTAAAAGTATCTAGTTTGGGGCTTGATTTCAGCTTTTAAATTGCTGTGTAGAGGAGAATATGATTGGAGTCTTGTGTTACATTTCCCTCTGTAGAAAATGGAGCTAGAATAGTATACAATAGTATTAAGTTTGGTTTTTCCTTTTTGTATTATTTTGGATTTCTCAGTTTTCAGCTAGTGATTCTTACTGTGATAGTAAAAGATGAAAATTAAAAATGCCTTATTGAATTTTGAGACACCACTGATTATAAGTTGTATTATTTTATGTGCCCCTAAAAAACATTGTGTATTAATTTGTGACACACCATTTATTTTAAGGATCTTCATTTCAGAAATGTGAGAAAAAGAGTACAGCTTAGTCTGACTGGAATGTGGTATTTAACTATCAGTATAGTAGAAACATGGACCGAACCCACCAGAGTCTGGCTGCAGAGCTGGAGCAGGGTTCTAGAGAGTCCCCTGCTGTGCCAGGCTTTACCTACTCAGCTGCTGCATTGTGGGGGGATTTGGAAGATCCCAGGAGTGGGTGACCCTTGGGGCTCAGGGATAGTGGCTATTTACCAACTGTTATAATTAATAGATTGTACCATGATGACTACGTATTGATAGTGGCCTGCGTTAATTGTCTGTCTTTTCAGCATTCCCTCCTAAAATGTCTTTTTTTCCCTCAATCTAATACTGAGTAGTAACCAAGTCTATTAAAGCTGTGCATAAAATAAGGAATGGGTTTGAGAGGAGAATGTGTGATTTCTCCTAGAGTATTTGATATATATATTTTAGGGCTGAAAAATGTGTTTTCTTTTTTCTTGATATGGCCACTGGCAGTTGGTATATTGTAATTGATAATTACATAAAACAGGTATTAAGTTAAAACCTACTTGAATACTGGGAATGAGCGAAGGGGTGCTATAAACTCTCACCTCCTTAAATTCTGCTTATGCTTAAAGTGCTCCAATAAACTTCAAGTGTTTGAAATGCATTATTTTACAGGACAGTTTGTTATTGAATAGTTTTTGAATATTATGCTTCTGTCGAAGCCTATTAAATGTAAAATAGTGAAATTTAGTATACAAATTTATTAGATTTATTACTATTTTAAAAAATGAAAATAGAAAATCTTATGTAGATCATTTATGACTATGATTGCACATAGCATTTTACATTAGAACATCTATAAAATTTAATTATAACTGTTTCACAAAGAGTTATGGCAGATGTGTCATACCAGGTATAGATTATGTGCTATAACAAATTTAAATGAAGAAATAGTGGCACTTTTTCTAGTTTTACAATAAAAAACTAATTACAACTAATGTAACTTATGGATGATAGTAATATTGTAATATTTTGCAGCAATGGCAGGAAGATATTTTTTTCAAATACTAAGGGACAACAATAGGGGAGTATATGGAGGTATAGGATTTTTCCTTTTGGAGTAATGAAAACATTCTAAACTTGACTGAGGTGATCACAGAATTACTGTGATGAAAATGAGAGCCACTCAGTGCACTGATTGTACAAAGCATGGGACTATATAACACAGGAAATCCAGTGGTGGAAGAGAGACTGCGGTTAACAGGACAAATATGAGAATGTTTTCTCCTGAATGATAAGAAATATATAATGCTAATATAGGGTGTTAATAATTGGTGTGTTGGGGGAAAAATACACCAAGTGTAAGAAATAGGCTATAGTTAATAGTAATATTTTGACGATGTTCTTGCATAGTTTGTACAAATGTTTCACTATAAGGCAGGGTGGTGGTAGTGGTGGGATGTGTGGGAGCCTTGTAGGATGATATGCGTGTTTGTTTTGTAAATTCACAAATTTCACTATACTTTTATTATGAATGTTCATGTAAAAATAAGATACTTCAATAAAATTTTATTAAAAATGTGAAAATATGGGGAAAAACCTTATTTAGTGGTGAGTTTAAGTGCATAGAGACCCCTTAACAAATATCTATAATATGAAACCATGTTTATAAACCTTGATATATTATACATACAAGATAATATAATTCTTTTAAAAACACAATCATCAATTAGTAAAAGGCTTACCTTTTTTACTTATGTTTCCTTTGGCATCTCAGTTTAATTGACATACCCAAGGAAGACCATTCACTATTTTGAATACACTAAAATTATTTGGGTTGTGCACGTGCATGAGAAAAGATTTTTGTGACCTCAATGTCAATGACAAACTTGAATTATTTCTTTGAGATAGAGTTGTAAAAATGTCATGGACATACCCTTAGTGGAGTCACTCCAGTACCTTGGAAAATCCAGGCATTTTCCAGTGGTTTGAGGGACAGAAAGTGTCCTGTCTATGAAACTTAGGGAGAAGAATTTAGATGGGCCTTTCAGGGTACAATGCAGTCTCATGCCGTGCATATAAAAACCTGGGTTTCGAACAGCACTTCTTTGAGGGCTCTCAAGCACTCAATTCCTAAGAGTTATATCTTTATTTCTGAAAGATTATTATTCAAATAATTGTTTTCAATATCTATTTCAGCATGTTTTGTACCATTTATAATGTCATCTATGGTTCCATTTATAACAACATATTTACCTCTAGTGCTACATTACTTCTGGTTCATCTCAGTGAATATTTTATATTACTATATATGTCCTTCTACTTGGTCCATTGTTAATTTTATTTTATATTTTGCCCATGCTTAGGCATTTTCTACATTTTGCATGTTAGCAAGACCATGCAGATTGTGAAGTAGGGTCAGTGTATTCTAGTTCTTTGCTGAGGCCTTTAATTCCATTCCACCATGTTTGGGTGAGATACCAGGGCATCTGTTTTAGTTTTCTTTATATGCTTCTCTGTTCCTTTTTCCCAGCTTTCATCATGTTTTATTTTTCTAGGCTGGATGGATAAAGAAATTTTGTATTCATGGCAGGGAGTATGAGATTGTTTGAAGAGGGGATGAAAACTATACCTGTTCTTTTTTTCTTCCTGCACCTCCTGTCTTAGATGCAAATCAGACTTAATGTCCTTTTACCATGCAAAATTTTATGTTTTTTTTTGCATAGCAGGCCCAAGAATTTGTCACATTTTCTTTAAAATAACTACTTTTTTTTCACAAGGAAAACAGACTTTATTTCCTGTGCCCTTAAAAAGGCAAGAAAACCATTTTCTAAGGAGATAACCAAGCAATTTGGCAAAAGTCCATTGTAAAGTCTCAGCAAAAGTATGAGAAAGTTGTGTGATGGATGGATGGATAGATTGATAGCATTTTAGATTTCAAATATAAAATAAATTTGGGAAGACCACATTGTTGGTTTAGATTTTTTTTTCACCTTGAGCCTTTTTATCTGACTTTTAGACTATATGCTTGAATATCTTAGCACAGAACCATAATACGGCTTTAAAATTATGAATTACAGACTGTATTATGTATCCCTGAAATAGATATTGATATATTATTAACATCATTAATTGAGCATTTCTTTGACACAGAACAGGATAGGTCCTATGAGGGGAAAAGGCTGGCATCTTAGTTTACCAGTTGCTGTGACAAATACCACACAATGGATTGGTTTAACAGGAATTTGTCTCACAGTTTTGGAGGCCGGAAAGTTTGTTTCCTTTCATGGTCAGTAGTGTTCCAGCTGGCTGGCCGTATTTGGGTTCATTGCCTTTCCTGTCACATGGCAGTGTCCTTTCTTTTTTCTTCTGGGTTCCTGCTGACTTCCAGCTTATAGCTCCTCTCTGTGGCTGTCACTATGTCTGAATTTCCTCTGCCTATAAAGACCTCCAGTAATCCGGATTAAGACTCAACCTCATTCAATTGGGCCACACCTTAACTAAAGATATCTCAAGAGGTCCTCTTTACAATGGGTATATACCCACAAGAATGTGGATTAAGACCAAGGACATGTCTAAATTAAAGGTACATAATTCAATCCACCATAGTTGGGTAACTAACCTCTTGTTAAAGATTTTATAGAGCATGGTGATGGAGAGCACAGGCTCTGAAGCTAAACTGTCAATGTTTAAATCTCAGCTCTATCACATCCTGGCTATGTGACCTTGAGCAAGTTATACTCTATACTTCAGTTTCCTCATCTGTAAAGTTGGGATCAAAAAGTACTTATTTCATATGGTGGTTGTGAGAGTTACACTAGCTAATATATATATAAAACCCCTAGCACAGTGCCTGTATTGTAAGCACTATATGCATTAGCTGACATTAAATTTATTATGATTATGCTAATGATTGTTATGGTTTATGCTAACAAAGTGAAATAAAAATATCCAGATTAAAAATGAAAAAGACATTTGCCAAATATCTTGATGTTTGTTCTGTATATTGTGTACCAAATTCACAGATTTGAGTTGTATAGGTACAGAAAAGCATTTTGGTATTTGTGTATAAATTTTTTTTTTATTTAAGATTTTATTTATTTATTCATCTATTCCCCCCCTTGCTGCTTGTGCTCGCTGGGTCAGCTAACCATGCCGTGCGGGCGGGCTTGCCTTTACCAGGAGGCCCCGGGAACCGAACCCGGGGCCTCCCATATGGTAAACGGGAGCCCTACTGATTGAGCCACAGCCGCTTCCCCATTTGTGTATAATTTTAAAATATTTTTCTTACTTTCTAGAATGATAGCTAGAACTTTTCAGTACATTATATAACAGGTCCAAGTGAGTTTGGATCTATACATAAGACAGCTAAAGATTGAATATACCCAAATGTCTTCTGTAGGAAGAAAAATTGACCTGGGCTTTAAAAATTTTTTTCTTAATCTGCTGAAAAGGCTCATCTGTATTGTCTCAAGATGTTTGCCTTAATTTAGATCACTAGAGCTAATAACTGAGACTGAGAGAGTTTCTGTGTATCAACAATTTCATAACCCAGATTTGTTAATTTTCAGGTAGTATCATCAAAATTCAAGGTATAGAATTCTGGTTACTAGGGCATTAGCCACAATGGTAGAGATTTAAACCTAGCCCTGCTACTGAAATTGCCAGCTGGTCTTGTCTTCAAGGGCTACGAGATATGTTTCCCCCTTCCCTTCTATTCACCCCTCTCTCCTCCCTCCTGCTGTTATCTGCCTTCCCCTTCCTCTCCTTTATGTTCCTGTATGTATTTAATCTGCTCACACCTGGCCCCAGCTATTCCAAACTGGTTGCCATTCTTCTAGTGTGCCATGCTGCCTCTTGCTCCCCAGCCTTTGCACAGGCCTGTTCTAGGTGTGGGCTGCTTTTTCTTTCTTCTTTATGTGGCAATGACCTACCAATACTTTAATCTCAGCTTGGGCATCATCTTCTATAACTTCAATCAAATCCCCATATGTGCCATTATTTTTATACTTTTATTTGCTCTTCCCCACTGGACTGTGAGTTCCCTTTAGGGGTTGTGTCCTGTATCTCCAGTTCCTGGCAAATGTCTAGAATACAGTAGTGCTCAGTAGATGTCCAGTGAGTAAATAAATGACTGGAAATCTTTGTATATGAAAACTTAAAAATAATTTGCTCAAGCCAAAAGAGGCTATCCTTAAATCTAAACATATAAGAATTCTAAGGGAAGAATCTCTCTTTTAGATGAAAATAGAAAGGCATTTGCATTTTTAAAATTGTACATTTGGCATAGAGCTATAACAAAGGTGTTTTTTATTCCCAATGAAAGAGCAGTCAAAAATTCATTCAGTCTGCTTTCTTAACTCCATTCATTCAGGGTCTTCCATGCACAAGGCTATTCTGCACAGTCTTCTACATTGTTATAAGTATTCTGTTATTTTTCCTGTCTAGTGAGAAAATTGTTAGGTTTTTTTTTTTAAATGAGGGAGTCTTTATAATATGCAATATGAATTAAACATCACGAAGGTTAGTTTTCAAATTTGCATTCAGCCTGACCAAAGAGTTTTGTGTCAAAAATCTGTTACTTTTCTACCATTTAAATCCTTGAATAGATGTTGCCATTGGAGCTCCACAAGAAGATGAGTTGCGAGGTGCTATTTATATTTACAATGGCCGAGTAGATGGGATCTCCCTGACCTTCTCACAGGTATGATGCTACTGTATTTTAAAAAGAGGAAATGCTAATAAAAGCTTCTTTGAAGCTACCAGTGTTAATTTAGTCTGACTTTTTCGCAATTTGTACTTTCAAATATTTAATATTATTTCACCATATTCTTATAATGGTATATGAACTCATTTTTAAGGTTATCAATCATTCTTTGAAACCACTTTCTTTAATAAATGAGTTCAAATTCACTTCCTTGTTTCTTTAGACTATTAAAGATTTATTTCTCGATTTCATCAAATTTATTACTGTTCTGAGGCAGTATCCGTACTATTCCACATAATCCCATTTGGGTTTGATTATGTATTGGCTTGTGGCTAAAACCCAATATTTAATGGCGATTGCAGAGAGACAGCAAAGACATTTATGGTCCTCTGTGTTTCTGCCAATCCAGAATAGTAAGACTAGTTCTTCAGTAAAGTTCCATGTTCTAACTCTGACTTCACTTTGATATTTTGAAAAATCAGGGGATTTCAGTGCACAGAAAAAACTACATTCACGTTTAGAGAAGAAAAACTGCTCCAAAGATACTTTTAAGGAAACTTTAGTTAACAGTGTTATTTTTGATTAGGCAACAGTGGGCAAATGCATCTGCAAACTTAACATGAAAGATATGTACTTGTTTGGTAAAAACAAAACAGCAAACTGATTTTAGTTTGGCTAGCAGCCTGATATTCATGAATCAGTAACCGGATATGAAATGAGACACATGGAATAAGAAGCACATATCTGGCTTGGGTTGTCCTTGGTTAAGTGGTAGGAAGCAATCTGGCTAAAGAGGGTGGCTTTCATCCTAAATCTGAATAGCAGGCTCTACTAAGTTATATGTTTTATTTTCCACACACAGTATTTGTTTAGTTAACCATATTGGTAAGGGAAATAAATACAGAGCCTGAAAGAAGAGTAGAGGGAGCCAGGACTGTTTTAGAAGATCTATACTCCATAATTTTCCTAAAGGAGATGATTTTTTCTAATCACAAAACTGATGTCAACTGCCTGGTCTGAGCTGGAAACTTTTGTTTCTCTTGGACAGAAGTATTTGACTTAACTAAGTATGTTTTGTTAATAAATATGCCAAGGCACAGAAGGGCTCATTATTTAACTAAATCATTGCTTCTCTGGGATATTAAATGTTCAAAAACTTCTTCCCATTCAACTTACCTATTTTTCAGAGAATTGAAGGACTTCAAATCAGCGAATCGTTAAGTATGTTTGGACAGTCTATATCTGGACAAATCGATGCAGATAATAATGGATATGTAGGTGAGTATAAAATTATGTTTTATAAATTGTAAAAAGCTCTATTGTAGATACTGCTTTATTGTGAACTGTATAAAGCTGGTAAAGCAGACTTCTTATTTACTGATTTTTTTTTTCCCTCAATTTTAAAAGCTGTATTGAATTCAAGAATGGGCCAGATATGATCAAGTAATTCCTGAGCTTTACACTGTTATTCAATGTTACATTCTTTTTCTCAAAAAAAAGTGAAAACACCTATGAAAATAAATCGATGATGTGATGAAAGTAAATTTTTTAAAAATTGGAAGGTAGATTCTGTGTAAAGGTTTCTAGTCCAAAAATTGAATGTGGATTTTACTTTAGTAAGTCTATTTTTATATACTAAAGCTTATGTTTATATTATAAAAGAATGAAGGTCATTGTAAATGACTGCATTCAGACAAAAGTGGGATGAATTTGAAGATGTTAGCATATCTTTCCTAATTAATTTTCTGTAAATTGTGTTTTGATATAGTCAAAAGGTGGTATGTAGTTAAGTATTTGTGGCTTAAAAGTAATTCTCTTTGACTAATGATGATCATTAATCTGAGTTGCTGTTTTTTATCCTCCAGATGTAGCAGTTGGTGCTTTTCGGTCTAATTCTGCTGTGTTGCTAAGGTAAGGTTGATACATTTCACTGCTTTATGACAATTGGGCTTAATTGTAAATAATGAGAGGCAATTTTAAAAATCATCAGTGCTAGTGACCTCATAATGCTTTTGTTGTTATTCTGAAGTTTGGTTATTGAACTTTAGATTTTTCCCCACCTTCCATAAATATGATTAAGTAAATCACTGGACAAAGACAATATTTTTTAATAAAGCAGGTTCATGAAATTACTTGGTCAATGTAACCTGGCAAAACAAATGCAATTGTTAGCCTTCTCCAGGAAAAAATAATTCTGCAATTAATATTGCTAATTTTATTTCCTTCTTAGGACAAGACCTGTAGTGATTGTTGAAGCGTCTTTAAACCACCCTGAGTCAGTAAATAGAACAAAATTTGACTGTGTTGAGAATGGATTGCCCTCTGTGTGCATGGACCTAAAACTCTGTTTTTCATATAAAGGCAAAGAGGTTCCAGGTTATATTGGTAAGTGTGTCCTTATGTTATTAGTGCCTGATGAATTGTGTATGTCATTTATGTTACAACATCTTTTGAGCCCTCACTGTTTTTCACCATGAAGCCCTTTTGTGGGAGAGCAGCTAACTTATACCTTTCTGTCCCATCTTCTGGACACTTACATTGTCCTAATCCAGGGGTTCTTACCCAGGGATCCATGGACCCCCAAGGAGTCCATGGAAAAATTTCAGGGGGTCCATGAGCTTGAATTGAAAATTCAAAAACAAAAAAAAAAATTGTTCTTGTGGGGATGTGTTGGTGCAGATGTGATATATTTATTAAATAATTTAGAGTGTAGTGTGGACTTAGTAAGGGGTCCATGGTTTTTACCTGACTGTCAAAGGGATCCATGGAACAGAAAAGGTTAAGAAACCCTGTAATCTAGCCAATAAGTGGAACACATTAGGATGTCGTAGTCACTCTGAGGTGATGGCAAGAAGCAAAACAGGAGTATCCCTTGCTATATTAGTTTAAGGTGAACCAACTTAGCTTAATCTTACACTCTTCTTAGAGTAGAAGGAACACCACCGCAGCTCTTGCTCTACTTTACTGGACTTCTTTTAGTCCAGAGCTGGCTTATAGTAGACAGCCTGAGAGGAAAAAGATTCTTTCATTCATGTTCTATCCAGTTGCAATAATTGAAGTTTTTCTGAAGTCTAGACCATGATTCTAATTTCCATAAATAACACACATCTCTTAATGTTTCCCTGTGACTCTCGGTTCCTAGAGTCTTCCCATTTCTCCATAAATATGTGACTCTCAGTTATTTGCACCAGAGAAAGTAGTATTGATTCACATCATCAAGAATTGTGGCTAATCCCAAGTACATAAATTTGCAATTATTACGTTTTGATAGCAGGTTAATGTTTGTAATTATGTTCTGTTTAAGATAAGATTTGAATAACTACTAGTGAAACTAGCCGATGGTAGGAGAGAAGCATACTTGGATTTATCATTTGGACACTAAAGATTCATAAAGTTCATGATCCCCACAAGAGCTATCAAGAATTGACTGTACCCATGACCCTGCAGGCTGCTGTCATCTAAACATCAAGCAGGCAGCAAATATTTACTGAATTAATCTGTGGATTTGTAACAGAGGTCTCGATCTGAATTAGCTTGTGATGAGATGTAAAAATGAGCCTAGTATCTCTACTTTATATCATACTTATTTTTAACAGTACTCTGGAAAAGTCTTGGGTAGAGATGCTGTCGTGAGTAGGCAAGCCTCATCCAGTTATGAATTGAAGAAGGAGCAGTGTGAGAGAGTGAACCCAGAGTGAATATCATAGCAAAGCACAGGTGAAGGTGATGGTTATCCAAAAGATACATGTTGAATAAATGACTCTTTCCCTATATGTAAGGTCAGGGTTTCCTGTATTCCTAACTCCAATGTGACCAGATATTTTTTTAAATGGTTGAAAACAAATATGTGACACTCATAAATAATCACAACATTGTTACAAAAATATCCTTCATAGTTGTCATAAAATGAATACTTAGGAAGAATAATTCACACTGTAATCATGTTTAATAAAATCAAGGCATTTACCTCTTACTAGGAATGGATTTGTATTCAACCCTTTTAGTTGTCTGAACTCAGGGTGATGGATTTGTATATGAATATTTCAATTACAGCCCTCTCTCTAAGGTATTGAATCTCAGTTACTACAATGTTTTTTTTTTTAAAGTCTTTTCTGGGAATTTAATTTTGTCAATCTTGTGTTAAGTAACACGCAACTGACCACCAACTTTATGACACATCTAATAACTTTTTTTTTTTTAATGTATTTTATTTATTTCTCCCAACCCCCTCATTGTTTGTGCTTGTGGTATCTATTTGTTGTGTTCTCGTCTTCCCTTTTTCAGGAAGCACTGGGAACTGAACCTGGGACCTCCCATGTGGGGGGGAGGCACCCAATCACTTGAGTCACCTCCGCTCCTTGCTTTGTTCTGTCTTCCATTATGTTTTTCTCACTGCGTCAGCTCGCTGTGCAGTCCATCGCATCAGCTTGCTGTCTTGCTTGTCTTCTTTAGGAGGCAGCAGGAACCAAACCTGGGACCTCCCATGTGGTAGGTGGGAGCTCAATTGCTTGAGTCACATCCACCTCCCCTCAGTTATTGCAATTTTGAAAGCAATTGATTTGGACTTTATTTTTTATTTTCTAGATGAAAGGAAGGCTGGAAGATTTAAGTTTGTGGGAGTAATATAGGTTTTATACGTGTTTCCTTGATCCTTCCAGAAGAGTAACTCCTAAAATGTAGATTAACACTTAAGGAATTATATAGATTCTTTGAAGTATCAGTTATGAATTATTGCTCCTGTATAATGAATAACATCTCAGCAGGATATTAACTTTATCTTACTTTACAAAGAACCCATTTAGATTCAGGAGACAGCTCTTAATTTCTTGGTAAAAATCTAGCTTGGAATTTTTGGTTTCCTTTTTTACATCAAAATTTTTTTTTTTTAAAGAGGCTTTAGATTACATAAATGTTACATAAAAAAATAGGGGATTCCCATGTGCCCCACTCCCTCCCCTCCCACACTTTCCCACATTAACAACAACTTTCGTTAGTGTGGTACATTTGTTACGAATTGATGAACCCATATTGAAGCATCGCTACTAACCACTGACTACAGTTTACATTATAGTTTACATTCTGTCCAGAACAATTTTGTAAGTTATGACAAAATATACAATGGCCTATATCTGTCATTGCAATGTCATGCAGGACAAATCCAATGTCCCAAAAAATGTCCTCATATCACACCTAGTCTTCCCTCTCCATCCCCTTCGAACCTCTGGTGGTCACTGCCTCCACATCAATGATAAAAGTTCTTCCATTACTAGAATAACAATAAGTCTATAGTAGAATAATAATAAGTCTACTTTAGTCCATTGTTCATTCCCCAATCTTGAGGATTTGGGGATGGTGATGCCCATGCTGTTTCTAATCCAGAGGGGGCTTAGATTCCATGGGGCAGATGGATGGAGCTTTCTTTTTGCAGTTGCAGACACTCTCTGTTCCTTGGGATGGACATTGTTCATCATCATCTCCTTGTTAGTTGTCCTGGGTGGGTCCAATGAACTGGAGAGTAAGTGTTGCAACTCTGCTGAAATTCAGGTCCCAACAGGCACATGGACGGACCAAAGATTTAAGTCTCTGGGACATATATTTATCAAGTATAGTGCTAATTATAGGTTCAAATAAAAGGGGCAGAGTCTAACTCTGTTACACTGGGGAGCATATATTCCTCAAGGAGCCTGCTCTTTGAGGCACTGTTTACTGTGGCAGTCAATGTGATCCTGCTGAGACTTGCATAAGCATAATCTTTGGTTTCTTTTTAATTAAAAAAAATTTTTTGTTGCTTATTGAAGATCTTCTTTAGCAGGTGAGTCTTTACTATGTCAGATTTGAAATAAGTTCTCAAAGTGCCAAAATATTTATTGAATGAATGTATATCTAATTTGTCTTTTCACAACATTAAAAGGTCAAACTAGACACCAAGAAAAACAAAAACAGAGCCGAGGTAACTGCAGAAAATGCTGGAAAGGACACATGTTTGAGTGTCCTTTATAGGTTTGACTTCTGAACTATGTATTAATATTACTTAAGTTAAATTAATTGAAAAGAAAAATAGCAAGCGTTCAAATTAAAAACAAACTAGAATAAATGAATGTACTCATATATAAAATTAGTCATTTAACCACACAAAATAGTAGTATTTCAAAAGACATTTGAGCACAGTACTCTGTTCTTCCTTTGTAGGATGATCTAATGATAGAATTTCAATGAAATCTCACACTTTACTCAGCACTTTTACTAGTGACAATTTTGGTATTATAGTTTCAAAACTATTTTCTTTTTAGAAATATTAGGCAAATAACTATAGTTGTTAATATTGTTGATATAAACCTAGGGGAAAGCTTATAAATCTTTTTTTAATTTATAAAAATAATTTTTGAAATTTGCATATTTAAATTGTTCTCTTCCTATTTCAGGTTATTTTTAAAAATAATGAAAATATTATATTTACAGTATTCTTTATAACTGATTATTTTCATTTCAAAAATAATAAAATAAATGCTCATATAATTATATTCCTTTGGATTCTCTCTACTTATTTGCAGTTTTGTTTTATAACATGAGTCTGGATGTGAACAGAAAGGCAGAGACTCCATCAAGATTTTACTTTTCATCTAACGGAACTTCTGACGTGATTACAGGAAGCATACAAGTATCAAGCATAGTGGCTAGCTGTAGAACACATCAAGCATTTATGCGGGTAAGTGCTTTATTAATGATATGCAAACCTCAAATATTATTGATATAGCATCCTTACTGCATTGATATCTTTTTATAAAATGTAGTTAAAAACAAGGGGTAGCTCTTTCTAACTAGATGATCTTTTATCCCAGAGTGAAAATGTTAGATGGCCCCAACCTGCCTAATTCAAAGTCCACTTTTTTGCATTTTCTTCATTTCCAATTGATCAGACTTTACCACATCACGATTTTTTTTTTAAAGATTTGCCTTCTTTCTAAAATTGCTGTTTTCCTACTCCTGTTTATACACTTATTTATTTGCCTAAAAATGTATATATTCCTAACTCTGCTGGAGCCTTAGATCTATTCCATGGTAGTTTTGTGGCAATGGTGTTGGTTTGTTTTTCATGAGACTAACGAGGCCGAATCCAACATGAATGCCATTTGGATTATGTCTCTGTCTCTGAGCCAACATTGTCAGTGATGTCAGTGGGAACCTGAACAGTTGTAGTATGGTGGGTATCATCTGTGGGGCCAGGACGACGACTCACATGGTGGTTTGGGGTATGTCCAGCCAAAGCATAGCCAACTCCATATTTCTTTTTATTAAAACACTCATTCCCAAACTGATTATCTTGTTCCATGCATTGGTCAAATTTTATCATGTGAAGCACTGCCAGATCTTTCTATTAGGGAATGCTGTACTTCATCAGAAAATCTATTGTCACAAAATGCCAAACTATTCCCAGGAGCTTTTTCTGGGATTTCAAATAGTAGCCTCAGCTTAGAATTTAATTTTCCCTTAGGTACTTATTCCAAGCAAATTCAAACAAGCATCAAGACTCCAATACATTAGGAGCAGCTAAGAGTTATAATCCCCATGCCAGTTAATTTCCCTTAACAGTTTTTATTATTGAACTAGAATAAAGCTATTAGATGTTTGAGAGCCAAAAACAAAGAGTATTAATGTAACCATCATTTATATAGCAGAGATTTAAACGATTCTTTTTAAAATCCTTAATAGATGCAGTTTTACTTAGGTGAGTCAATTTTAGGGACAAATATTAAAATTATTTTAAAGGCAAATAAGGCCAACAGACATTCACAAAGAAACACATTTCGTTCGATTTGTAAAAATTGTAATATATCAGCCAGGTTTATTTAGTCCTATGTTTCTTGGCATTGTTCTTATGCATAAGGGTTTATGAAAATTGTACCTTCAGAATAATTCTATAGTAGAGATTACAATTTAGCAGATGTTTCTGTATTTCGTTGCACATAAACCTGTATTCTGACCAGGGTGCTGATGGTAGCAGGGTCTAGCCATGGACTTTAGGCTATTTAACCAGCAGGCATATTGTGAAGTTTAAACGAAAGCACTTAGTGTTGGAATTGTCACATAGTAGGGCCTTAAAAATGTGATTCTCTCTAGTATCTTTTCTCCATTCCTAATTTATATTACTTTTGCTTGGGAACACTTTCCAAACTCGTATAAAGAAAGGCAAAAGACCTACTCCAACCTTCTCACTTGCAGCAAACCTGAGGACAGTGTGAAGGACAGAAGCAGTTGCCCCATCTATGGGCTGTGGCAAGGAGCTCCATCTGCTAGTTAGGAGTGTGTGGGAGTGTAATGAGGGCACTTTCCAAGCCCACCAGAATGGTGTCCCATGGCGTTAGGAAATAACACTATCATGCTTCTATAGTCTGAACTAACTCTATAGTACAGCAACCTGAATTCTCCTATCTTCCTCATAATAATAGTAGTGAAGAAGAATATGGACATTGGTCAAGGTGCCTGATTATTCTTGTGTTCTATAACACATGTCCATTTTCAGGAGTGTTAAAAATACATATGCATTCTACCCCAGCACCCCTTATAATGAAATGAAATGACACTGACTAATAATGTACTTAGGTACCCAACCCCACCAAGTGAGAGGATCCCCCATTTGTTAGTTGGGTATGCGTTATTTGTATAGTTGTCTCCATTGGCCATACCTGTTAAATTCCATTTATCCATTCACTCAGTTAATTCAATAGATATTTACTGAATACATACATTGTCCCAGGTTCTATTTGAGACACTTCCATTCCAAGATGGCTCCCTCGTTTGAGACACTTTTTATATATCAGTGAATGAAACAGAAAAAGAAAGATCCCTATCCTCATAGACCTTATAATCTAATGGGGGGAAGACAAACATAAAAATGAAAATTCAATGATAGTTTAGGAGAAAAGAGAAATGGGGAAAGGAAAAAGGGCAGAACACAGGAAATTGTGGAGTGTTATTAGAAGAGCAAAGGGTACAGTTTTAAATAGGGTGTTCAGAGTAGTCTAAAGTGATATTTGGAACAAAGGCTTGAAGTAAGTAAGCCAGTTATCAGTGTAGATATCTAGTGCAGAGGTTCTCACCTTTAGCATGCATCAGAATCCCCTTGAAGGCTTCTTAAAATACAGATTTCTAGGCCCTGCCCAGAGTGTCCGATTTAGTAATTCTGGGAGAGGAGTCCTGAATATTAGCATTTCTACAAAGTTTCCAGTTGATGCTGATACTGGCCTTTAACCAGACTTTGTGAACCACTGATCTAGGAAAACAAGCCTGTGCGTGGCAATTTTAAGAAAGAATGGAAGGCAAGGATGGCTGGAAAAAGTGAGCAAGAGGGAGATGCCAGGTCACACAGGGGGAGTTGTGAGCAGAGGAGTGATCTGACCTGACTTGATCTGACTTAGGTATAAAGAGGATCCACCCTAGCTGCTATGCTGAGAATAGACAGTAGGGAGGCAAGGTTTGAAACCGGGAGAAGAGGCTATTACAATATCCCAGGTGAGAGATGATGGTGGCTCCATCCAAGGTGTAGCAGTATGTATTGTGAGAAGTAGTTGAAGGCAGATCCTATACCATTTGCTAATGATTGTATGTCTGGTGTTTGAGAAGGAGAAACTCCAAAATGATTTTAAGATCTTTAGCCTAAACAGCTAGAAAAATGTAGTTTTCATTGATTGAGACAGGGAAAATTCCAAGACAAGCAGTTTTGCAGTAGAAGGTTCAGGAGTTCAGTTGTAGCTCTGCCGAGCTGGAAAGACCTGTCTTACCTTCAAGTAGAAATGCTAGTTAAACATTTATATACACTCATCTGGAGCTGGAGAGAGACGTAGAATTGGATATATCAGTGCATCTTTGGCATGTGGGTAGTCTTTAAAGTCAGATAACATGGTGGAGATCACTACTGGAAGAGAAGAGGCCCAAGCTCTGCACCCTGTGGGATTGCTGAGGTTGGAAAGAAGAGGAGGCCCAGCAAAGGAGATAAGGAACAATCAACAAGGAAGGAAGAAAACCAAGAGAGTGTGGTCTCCTGCAAGTGAAATTAATAAAGTTCAACAAAGGGGGTGTGAATATATTTCCAGGGCTGTTGCTAGGTCAGATAAGATGAGGGTTAAGAACTGACCATTGGATTTAGCAATGTGGAGGTTCTTGGTGACCTTAACAAAAGCAATTTCATAGTAGTAGTGGGGTAAAGAGAGGAATTGGAAATAAATATTTTAGGTTAGTCTTTCACAAAGTTTTATTCTAAAGGGAACCAAAGAAATTGCAGTGGGAATTGGTAGCTGACTAGGAAAGTGACTGGTTGTGTTTTCTTTCTTTTTTTTTTTTTAAGATAGGATAAATATCATCATGTTTTTATGCTGATAGATATGATCCAAGAGTAAAAAATTGATGATATAGATGAGAAGGAGACTAGGTGTAACAATCTTGAGAAGGCAAGAAGGATGGGGTCAATTGTGCATGTGAAGGAATTGGGTCTAGATAAGAGCAGGGATAGTTCATCGGTGTATGTTGGTGCAGGTGCTGGATAGATGTGATGGTGGGGATTGTGGAAGTTCTCTATTAATTGCTTTAATATTCTCAGTGAAATAAAAAGCAATGTCATCAGTTTTAGTAGGGATGGGGAAGTTGGGGTATGGGATGATGTGTCAGTCTCCTAGGTGAGTGGAAGAACAAAGAAGTATAGTGTGGTTGCCAGGTGGTATTAAATGCCCATTTGCCCTTATTGTCATAAAATGAGATTAGTCAGTATGGTTGTGTCTTTTTTCACATTCAGCCTTACTGGTGGGAGTAGATGAAGAGTTACAATTATCCAAGATTTGGGGTTTACTAAGAGAAAGATTGAAGCAAGAGAGTTGAGGGAGTCTGCAAAGAGTGCTTATATTGTTGCCTGTGAAGTTTAAGCAGGACAAGGAGGGTGGGGAGAGAGGACCTCAAGAGGGTGAGAGACAGGAAGAGTTGAGTTGGAGGGCCCAGTGGGGTCAACGAATTGTTAGAGTTGGGCATTAAGGGAAAGAGAGCTGGAAAGATATCATCGATATCACATGTAAAGGGCATTAGGGATCTGAAGGTGAGGAAAAGAATGAATTTTGTTTTAATTGTTGCTTACATTTCCTGATTCGCTCATGTAAATTAAACCTTTAAAATTTGCTTATATTTGCAAGAACCATCACAGTCTTTCACAGTGGAGAATTTGATTGTAAAAACAACCAGATCACGTCATAAAATTTGAGCTTTCGTTAAATTCTTCTCTTTTAATCACATATTCTCTAGTTTCGGGCATTAGATTTTACAGGAGACACTTTTAACAATCTAATAAGTACATTGAACTCAACTATATCACTGGGAAATAGTTTTTATAAATGTAAAATAAAATCAAGGGTAAACTAATGTTATGAGCTTTATCTATAAAGACAGAACACAAAGCTTTTATGACTCCTGAAATATTCAGATGGCTACATGTTTCAGTACTTATTTTCTGAGACTGTATCGTCCTTTATTTGGTTAGTAAGGAACACCAGTTTTCTCAAAAATAGTCTTCTCCTCATAAATAAAACAGTATCACATGGGATTATTTTACTTCAAGGGTCAATTTGTTCCTCATGAAAGAGATGTTTTTTTTGGTTTTTTTTTTTTGTTTTTTTTTTGCTTTAAAATCTCTATTTTATTTTATTTTTTAAGATTTATTTATTTCTTCTTCCCCTTGTTGTTTTTGTACTCGCTGTCCGCTCTTTGTATGTCATTCTGTGTCTGCTCGTCTTCTCTTTAGACGGCACTGGGAACAGATTCTGGGACCTTCCGGAGTGGGAGAGGAGGCGCTCAATCTTTGTGCCACCTCAGCTCCCTGGTCTGCTGCGTCTCTTATTGTCTCTCCTCTATGTCTCTTTTGGTTGGATCATCTTGCTATGCCAGCTCTCCTGCACAGGCCAGCACTCCGTGTGGGTCAGCTCTCTGCTTAGGCCAGCTTGCCTTTCACCAGGAGGCCCTGGGAATCGAACCCTGGACCTTCTATGTGGTAGACAGGAGCCCAATTGTTTGAGCCACATCCATTTCCCTTAAAAACTCTATTGTGCATTACTTTCTTATAATTGTGTCAAGCTTTACTTTTTGCTATTGGACCCATAAAATCATTAGATTTTTCTAAAGCAGAATCTCGTATAGAGTTGAGAATTCATAAACAGTATCTATGATATAAGGAGGATGGGTAATTTTTTATACCTCATAATGTTTTATCTGTTTGAATCCTCTTTTACTAGACATCGCTTTTCCTTCTATGAAAAGCTCTTTCTTCATATAACTAAATGAAAATGAATATTTGCTTGGCTCTATTCTATACAGCTTTATTGGATTTTAGACTTCTTAATACAAGATCTCATAAAAAGGGAAACTTTTGAGGCTATTTTGATTTAGGGGAACAGAATTAATAATTTGCTGCAGTATTTAAAAATGTTGGAGCATTTTTAAATACTTCGCTTGGTTGATCTTGATGGAATCCCTGCATCAAAATACTCACCTATGTTTGAGAAGAGAAAAGGGGTGCAGCATGGGATAACAAATGAAGTAACAAGATTTCTTGTCTGCCTGCAGCATTTCTAATACAAACTAGAAATACCTAGCCTCGTTGTAGACCAGGACTGACTGTCGCCATTGATATCTGATCTAGTGAGTTCAGTAAGCTTGACATGTTGCATAATAATCATGAAATTAGCCTGCCTACTTATATAGAATGTTAGTTCATTCTTTTCTTTCCCTTGATTTCCCAGTTTTCTGGAAATTGGATTTCTGAAATTAAAGAATTTTATTTTGTTTGATAAGTCTTTAGGTGACCCATCTTCTTCAGTATAATTTCAAGAAAATGAATGTGTATTTGATTAGTAATTATACTAATTTACAATTTAAAAAACTGTTAAACCGTGCAAGCACATAGCTTAATGAAGTGCCATTTGCTCTGAAGTAGGTTTTTTAAACCACAAATAAATGGATTGACCTTCATATGTTTACATTTCTGCTGAAAATCTAACTGCATGCAAATTATATGACAACGCTGATATTACAGGTTTCTAGAAAGTAGATTGATTATTACAGTCCATGTTAATTCTTTGTTAGATTGCAAGTTCTTTGAAGACAGGATATTATCTTTTACACGTTTGTGTTCTTCCCAGAACTAACATGACTCCTTATATAAGGCAGAAACTCAAACATTCAGTAAATTTAGTAAATTTGTATGTTCTCGATGCTATTTAAAGAACTCTATCAGGGAAAATCTGAGAATAGTCCATCGGTTTAAATCTGAGGATAGCCCATTGGTTTAACCTCTTCTCAAGAAGTTGCAGAGCCAGATAGTTGACAATTCTCTGCCACCTAAACCAAGCTTACTAGACAACATGACCATAATCACACATGGTGCTGTTTTAGTTTTCAAGCTATGCCTCTAGCCTTGCCTTCTCTCCCCAATCCATTCCCCACATGTTTTAAAAACACAAAACAAACCCATATTCCTTGCTTAAGATCTTCCTTAACATCAGAACCTTTCTGATCTTCTTTACAAGTCTAGGTTAGGTAGCCTTCATCCCCCTGTATTTTTGTGTGCATACATCTATCAGAACACCATACTCCACAATGTATGTGTAGATTGGGTTCTGGACTATGACCTAGCTACTGATGTGATGTGTGGTTTTGTTTCCACAGTGCCTTCCCTGTACACAGTAGACCCATGAATAGCTATCTTCAATATGTTTATACCTCGTCATTTTTAAAAAATATTTTATAAATAATGCCCCCACCCTTAAATTCTTTCATTATATGAATACAATAGGATGACACTGGCCTACAGCTGAGCTCTAAAGTTGGCCTTAAATACAAATTTCCACGAAAGTTGAACAAGAAGACTTTGTGTGATTCCAGGCATGTGCTAATTTTCATGCTTGAGAGTGTCCTATTTTATGTAATTGTCCATAAAAATGTGGCATAGAATCTTCATTATTTTTAATATAGTAGCACATGCCCATTCAAATTAAAAATTTTAAGCAAATCTGCTTTTTTTCATCCCAAATACTTAGTCATTTAAAGACATTTTAAATATAACTTATGTCCTTAGGTGGAGCTGTTAAAGTTAAGTAATTGTGAATATCTGTCAACTGCAGCTCTTGTAAGAGTACACGTACATTTTATATATTGTGGGAAAAGCATAATTAATAGCTAATTAGGATAATGACAGTAATATGCACCAGATGTAGAGAAGACCTTGTGGAAAATTAGTATGAATTAGATAACACATGATTTGGTCAAGCAAGCTTGTTGAGAAGAATTAAAACAGTGGACATGTGGAGGGACAATCAGTGGCTGTCTAGCTCCTACACCTAGGGAATAATTTAATCAAGTTTGCTATTGTAATACTCAAGGCTTCAAGCTGTTCCATTTTCACAAGTTGATAACTTGGGATTTGGGCCTTGATTTGCAGCATTCCTATATGGTCAAGGTTTCATGTTGAGATAATCACTTATTAAATTTAATAAAAGTATTGATGAGATCTCTATTATTCATTTTATACAAGTACTATAAGCCTGAAACATGCCTGAATCTTCATGCATAAACCTTACAAATATCATTTAACAGAAATCTAATACTTGCTGTGTAACTCATTTTCTGTTTAGTGTTCATTAGTTGTCTTATTTTTCCAATTATTTTTCAGTAATTTCTTGATTGACTTCTATAGCTACATTTTCCCCCCATTTTTGTTTTATTAGAGAAGTTGTAGGTTTACAGAGGAATCATGCAGAAAAGAGTTCCCATATACCCATCCCCATAATTGACATTTTGCATGAGTATGGTACCTTTGTTAAAATTGATGAGAAAAATATTATTATAATTGTGCTATTAACTATAGTTCATAGTTTACATTAAAGTTCACTGCTTGTGTGGTACAGTCCTATATTTTTTTACTTGTATTATAGTAATATATATATACTACACAAAATTTCCCCTTATACCACATTCAGATACATAATTCAATGATGGTAATTACATTCACAACCTTGTACTACCATCATTACCATGGTGGAAACTTCAATTAAGCATTAATTACCCACTCCCTACCTCTACCTCAACCCCTTGAGAGCCTGTATTCTAGTTTCTGACTCTGAGTTTTACTTATTCTAATTATTTCATATCAGTGAGATCATACAAAATTTGTCCTTTTGTGTCTGGCTTATGTTACTCAACATGATATCTTCAAGGTTTATCCATGATGTCACGTTCCTTTTTAATAATTAATAGTCCATTGTATGTGTATACATACAATTTTGTCTATTCATTCATCTATTGATGGATACTTGGGATGCTTCATCTTTTGGTAATTGTGAATAATGCCACTCTGAACATCAGTTTGCAAACATTTGTTTGAGTCCCTGCTTAAAATTCTTTGGGGTATATACCAAGAAGTGGAATTGCCAGGTCATTTGGTAATTCTATACTTAACTTTCCAAAGAACTGACAAGCTGTTTTACACAGTGGTTGTACCATTTTATATTCCCACCAACAATGAACAACAGTTTCTATTTCTCCACATCCTCTCCAACACTTAGAATTTTCCTTTTTTTAAAACTTTATTTATTGTGGACATTCAAGTGGATGTGAAATGGTATCTTATTGAGGTTTTGATTTGCATTTCCCTAATGGCTGGTGATGTTGAGCATCTTCATGTGTTTTTGGCCATTTATATATCTTCTTTGGAGAAATGTCTATAAATATTTTGCCCATTTAAAAAATATTTTATTTATTTCTCCCCTCCCTTCATTGCTTGCATTTGCTATCTTTTCACTGTGTCTGTTCTGTGCTCATCTTTTTAGGAGGCACCGGGAACCAAACCCAGGACCTCCCATGTGGAAGGAGGAGGCACCTAATTGCTTGAGCCACCTTTGCCCCCTATTTGTTGTGTCTTTCATTGTGTTTCCTAGGTGTGTCTGTTGTGTCATCTTGTTGCATCAGCTTGCTGCGCCATCCCATCGCGTCAGCTCGCTGTCTTGCTCTTCTTCTTTAGAAGGCACAGGGAACCGAACCTGGGCCCTCCCATGTGGTATACAGATGCTCAACTGCTTGAGCCACATCTGCTTCCCATTTTGCCCATTTTTAATTGGGTTTATTTTTGCATTGTTGAGTTGCAGGATTTCTTTATTAATTCTGGATAATCAACTTTTATCAGGTTTGCAGTTTCCAAATATTATCTCCCATTCTGTAGCTTGACTTTTATTTTCATGATGAAGTCCTTTGCACAGTTTTTTACTTTGATGAGGTCTCATTTAACTGTTCTTTCTTTTGTTGCTCATGCTTTGGTTGTGAAGCCTAAGAAACCGTTGCCTAACACAAGGTCTTATAGATGCTTCCCTATATTTCTTCTAGGAGTTTTATGGTCCTGGTTCTTATATTTAGGTCTTTGATCCATTTAGAGTTAATTTTGTATACAGTATGAGATAGGGGGCACCTTTCATTCTTTTGCATGTGGATATCCAGTTTTCCAGTAACCATTTGTTGAAGATATTGTTCTTTCCCAATTCAGTGGACTCGGCACCCTTGTCAAAAATCAGTTGGCCATAGATGTGAGGGTATATTTCTGAACTCTCAATTTGATTCCATTGATTTGTCTGTCTTTGTGCCACTACCATGCTGTTTTGACCATTGTAGCTTTGTCATAAGTCTCAAAATAAGGAAGTGTGAGTTTTCCAACTTAGTTTCTCTTCTTAAAGATGTTTAGTTATTCAGAGCCCCTTACCCTTCCAAATAAATTTGATGATTGGCTTTTTTCATTTCTGCAAAGAAGGCTGTTAGAATTTTGATTGTAATTGTGTTGAATCTGTAAATCATATTGGTAAAATGGATATCTTGACAATACTGAGTTTTCCAATCCATGAATATGGAATGTCATTCCATTTATAAATAAATTGCCCTTGATTTCTTTTAGCAATATTTTGTAGTTTGCCATGTACAAGTCCTTTACATTCTTAGTTAAATTTATTCCTAGATATGAAATTTTTTTAAGATGCTATTGTAAATGGATTTTTTCCCTTGATTTCCTCTTCATATTGTTCATTTTTTAGTGTATAGAAACACTACTGATTTTTGCATGTTGATGTTATACCCTGCCACTTTGCTGAATTCCTTTACTATTTCCAGTAGTTTTGCTGTGGATTTTTCAGGATTTCCTATATATAGCATCTGTTATCTACAAATAGAGAACAATTTACTTCTTTCTTTACTATTTGGATGCCTTTTGTTTTTCTTGCCTAATTTCTCTGGCTAGAACTTCTAGTACAATGTTGAATAACAGTGGTGTCAGGGGGCATTCTTGTATTCTTCCTGATCTTAGAGGGAAAACTATCAGTCTTTCACCACTGAATATGATGTTAGCTGTGGGATTTCATATATACTCTTTATCATGTTGAGAGAGTTTCCTTCTCTTCCTAGTTTTCCAAGTGTTTCTTTTTGTTTTGTTTTGTTTTGTTGTTGTTTTAATCAAGGTGGGGTGCTGGATTTTGTCAAATAGCTTTTCTGCATCAATTGAGATGATCACACGTTTTATGGAGTATCACATTAATTTATTTTCTTATATTGAACCATACTTGTATGCCTTGATAAATCCTTTTGATCATGTAGTATAATTCTTTTAATGAGATCTTGAATTCTGTTTGCTAGTATTTTCTTGAGGTTTTGCATCTATATTTATAAAGGATAATGGTGTGTAATTTCCTTTTCTTGTAGTATCTTTATTTGGTATGAGGGTGAGGCTGGCCTCGTACAATGAGTATTTCCTCCTTATCAATTTTTTAGAAGTGTTGAGCAGGATTGGTGTTAATTCTTGGAATGTTTGGTAAAATTCACTTGTGAAGCCATCTGGTCCTGGACTTTTTATTGTTGGGGGTTTTTGATTACTGATTCAGTCTCTTTACTAGTTACTGGTCTGTTGAGATCTTCTATTTCTTCTTGAGTCAATGTAGATAGGTTGTCTTCTTAGGAATTTGTCCATTACATCTAGTTTATCTAACTTGTTGGTGTACAGTTGTTCATAGTAACTTTTTATAATCTTTTTTCTTTCTGTGGGATGGTAGTAATGCCTCTTTTTCATTTCTGATTTTAATTATTTACATCCTCTTTTTTTTCTTTATCAGTCTAGCTAAGGCTTTGTCAATTTTATTGATCTTTTCAAAGAACCAACTTTTGGTTTTGTTGGTTCTATTTTTTAATTCTCTTTTTAAACTTATCTCTGCCCTAATATTTACTTCCTTCCTTCTCCCTTTTGCTTTAGTTTGCTCTTTTATTAGATCCTCCAGTTGTAAGGTTAAGTCTCTGATTTTAGATCTATCTTTTTTTAATATAAGCATTTAGAGCTATAAATTTCCTTCTCTGTACTGCTTTTGCTGCATCCCATAAATTTTGGAATGTTGTGTTTTCATTTTTATTCACCTCATGCTAATTCCTAATTTTCCTTGTGATTTCTTCTTTGCCTTATTAGTTGTTTAAGTGTGCATTGTTTAATGTCCACATATTGTGAATTTACCACTTCTCCTTCTGTTATTTCTTGTTTCATTCCATTGTGGTTGGAGAAAATACATTGTATTATTTCAATGTTTTGCATTTATTGAGACTTGTTTTGTGGCCTAATATATTGCCTATCCTGGAGAATAATCCAGGTTCATTAGAGAAGAATGTGCAATGTTCTGCTGTTGGGTTAAGTGTTCTATATATGTCTGTTAGGTCTAGTTGGCTTATAATATCATTCCAGTCTTTTATTTCCTTACTGATCTTTTGTCTAGATGTTCTATCCATTAATAAAAGTGGTGACTTGAAGTCTCCTACTATTAATGTAGAATCATCTATTTCTCCCTTCATATATTTTGGGGTTATCCTTTTATGTGCATATATAGTTATAATTACATGTTTTTATTTGACCCTTTTATCAATATATGGTGTCCTTTTATGTCCCTCATAACAGTTTTGACTTTAAGTCTATTTTATCTAATATTAGTATAGCTACCCTAGCTCAATTTTGGTTACTGCTTGCATGGTGTATTTTTTTTTCCCATCCTTTCTCTTTCTGCCTACTTATATCTTTGAATTTAAGGTATATCCCTTGTAAGCAGTATATATTGGGTCATACTTTTTAAAAAATCTATTCTGTCAATCTCTGCCTTTTAACTGGAGAGTTTAATCTAGTTACATGTAAAGACACTACCGATGATGCAAGACTTTCTGCTGCCATTTGACTACATGTTCTGTGTAAGTCTTATACAGTTGTTGGCCATCAATTCTTCCATTAATACATACTTTTATATTTCTTTGATATTTTATATTATACCCTTTTTTAAATATATTTTCCTTATGATTACCATGGGGCTAAAATTTAATATCCTAAACCTATAACAATCATGTTTGATTTGATACTAACTTAACTTCAATAGCATATACATACACTGTTCCTATACCCCTTCTCCCCCACCTTTTTATTGAATTTGTTACAAATTATATCTTTATACATTTCATTGCCCAAACCATAGATTTATTATTACATTTCATGCATTTACATTTTGAAACCATAAGAATTAAAAAGTGGAGTCGTATACCAAAAAATACAATTCTAAGGAATTTACTGGCATTTATAGTTACCCATATGCTACCTTTACCAGAGTTATTTATTTATTTTTGTCACTTCAATCCACTGTCTGGTGTCTTTTTCTTCAGTCTCAACAACTCCCTTTAGTGTTGATGTATGGTAAGTCTGGTGGTGACAAACCAGCCCTACTCCCAGCTTTTGTTTATCTGGGCATGTTTTAATCTTGCCCTCATTTTTGACAGAAATTCTTGCCAATATGAAATTCTTGGTTAGTAATTGTTTTCTTTCAATGCTTTATTTCATATCACTGCCTTCTTGCCCCTGTACTTTCTGAGGAAAAATTGGAACTTAGTCTTATTGGGATTCCTTTGTACATAACATGTTCCTTGTCTCTTGTGCTTTCAGAACTCTCTCCTTGTCCTTTGTATTTCTGAGTTTGACTACTATGTGTCTGTGCCTTTTTCTCTTTGATTTCATCCTGTTTGGGGGTTGTAAGTATTGAATGTGCATATTAATGTCTTTCATTAAATTGAGGTCGTTTTTAGCCATTGTTTCTTCAGATATTCCTTCTGCCCATCTCTCTCTCTCTTTTTGCAGGACTCCCATAATATGCATATTGATATGCTTAATGGTATCCCACAGGTCTCTCGGGCTACTTTTACTTTTTAAATTATTTTTTCTTTCTGCTTCTCAGCCTGACCTATCTCAATAATCTTGTCTTTGAGTTCACTGATTCTTTCTTCTGGCAGCTCTAATTTGCTTTTGAAACCCTCTAGGTAATTTTTTTTTTTTTTTCCAGTTATTGTGGTCTTCAACTCCAGTATTTCTGGGTGGGTTCCTTTTTAAAATTTCTGTCTCTTTACTTAGACTCTCTTACTGTTCATTCAGTATTTTCCTGATATCCTTTAGATCTTTCCTTCCTTCATTTAGTATTTTCCTTCATCTCCTTCAGCATATTAAGGATCATTTTTTTAAGTTTTTGTCCAGTAAGATCTGGTCCTCTTTGTTGATGTTTTCTGAATTTTTATCCTGTTCTTTTGGATAGGCCATTATTTCCTCTTTCTTTGGTTATCTTATAATCATTTACTGTACACTATACATTTTAATATTTTGAAATGTTAACTCTGGGATTGAGTCTCTGAGCTACCTGCTCTTTAAGTTTATATCCAGCTAGTAATAAGACAGAGATTTCCTTGGGTCCCAGGAGCCAACAAAATCAAAGAGCTAAAGCAAAAAAACACCTTTCATAATCTTTGGAAATTGGCTCTGCATTGGCCTGTGCTATCCTTCAGAGTTCAACACTCCTATCAAGAAGATCAGAATGGGTTGATTGCAAAGTGAAGGGTCCTCCTTATCTTTTCTGAACCTGTATCTTGTCATGCATTTGTGCTTGCTAGTGGCCTTAGGAATTCTCCCATGTACATGAATTTGAATGTCCCCTCTTCTTCCTATGAAAAAGACTTTCTCCCTCTCCTGGGTGCTCTATTTTATGGCTTAAAGCAAGTAAGCCTTTGCCCCAGGCTGCTTTGACTTGGCTTTGACTAGTGTCTTACACTGTGTTAGCTGTCCCAAGGCTG
This sequence comes from Tolypeutes matacus, assembly GCA_026826555.1. Lineage (NCBI taxonomy): Eukaryota > Metazoa > Chordata > Mammalia > Cingulata > Chlamyphoridae > Tolypeutes > Tolypeutes matacus. Next base: position 57,356,968 of record JAKSZT010053929.1, on the reverse strand, counting down.
CTTCCCTCTGGAGGGAAAATTCCGGAACGGTGAGCCCAAGAGGAGTTTCCTGGGTCAGGCTTTCAGGCTGCCTCCCAATTGATTGGCACCAACATACAGGTACCCCATTGTGCATTCTGGGGATTATTGTGCTCCCACTGGAACAGGAATGGGATTCACAACAGGAGCACTGGCTGACTCCCCATGGAATCAGAGAAGGGTGGAAGAGGAGCCAGAAGGGATCCAGGGTCTTTTCCTACCATATAGAGCTACATTTTTGAAGCAACATATACATAATAATTATAAATTCTGATAAATATTGAGACTTTAATATGTGCCAGTTGTTGTCTAGGTGTTTTACGTATATTGTGCTCTTTAATTCTCAGTACAGTGAGGTTGGGTATCATCACCTTCATCATTGTTGTCATTCCCATTTTTAGATGAGGTAGCTGAGACATAAACAGGTGAACTTGCCCAAACGTTAAATAGATAGTAATTGATGGAAGCAAGATTTCATGTATTCTGCCTCCATGCCACTTGCTCTTAACCACTACATATGTGTGTGTATGTGGGTATGTATATATACATATATGCATGTTGATAATATTGAAAATGATGAGAAAATTTGATCCTTATAATTGCATAAAGACATAGGAATAGATGTGGTCTTTTTGTTAGATGTGTCATCTGCACTAATTTACTTCATTGATTTTTACTGACATATGCTATAGGGTAAGTAGCACAGCAATAGCTGATATGATAGGTATTTTTTCCTAGCCATCAGAATATTAATTGATAATCATTAAAGATAATCTGTCCCTTATTTGCATTCAGGCAGTAATGTTTGAGCCACATGCCAATTCTTAAATGCTTATAGATAATTAGAAAGCTTGTCCTCTCACAGTCCTCACTAGGAGGTCTGTCAATTACAATGCCTTGGATCTACACTGAGGAATTCATGAGCCATAAATGCAAACCTGATTTACAGCTTAAAGTAGACTGTCTAGCCCAAGTGAAAATGTTGCAGTCTCTTTATTTAATGGTAAAGGAGGACTTTGTTTAAAATTAGAAGAACATGCAGATTGAATTGGGTGTATAAAAAGAAGAATCAATGTGAGCTTTAAATTTAAATTGTTAGTATGGAAGACATCAAAATCTGTAACCAATTATTAAATAACTTCCCAGTATAGTAACAATTCTAACGTGGAAAAGAAGAACTGCGCAGATTTCTAAATAAGTTCCTGTGTAGGTAGACTGTATCTGCTCCTGAGATTATTTCTACCTTTAGTTTTTGTTGTGTTTTATAGATTGCCCTCATGTCTTATTTCGTGTAATTTTATTAAATTGTGACTGAATTCTGTTTTAAATCCCATGGATGGCTTGACTTAGTAAATCTTATTAAACCACCCTTTCCAATGAGGAAAGAAAGGAAAGACTCTGATCTGTTCAGTACACTTGGAAAATGTCATTGCTGTCTAGGGATGGCTCGGACAAGTGCTTTCTAAGAGATACTATGCATTTGGCGCCCATGTTTTTGGCCAGATGCATAAAAGAAGGAGGTTTATATTTTATGCTTTTGTATATGCTTATTTTTATTAATACATTTTAAAATTTCCTTAGAAAGATGTGCGGGACATCCTCACTCCAATTCAGATTGAAGCTGCTTACCACCTTGGGCATCACATCATCAGTAAGCGAAGTCCAGAGGAATTCCCACCACTTCAGCCAATTCTTCAGCAGAAGAAAGAAAAAGACGTGATTAAAAAAATGGTTGGGTTATTTTCCTTTGATCAACATATAACTAAAGAATTTTTTTGAAATATGACATAATTCTTATTTTTATTTTTAAAATATACAGTATATCTTGTTTGCCATTTTCCTTTATTTTTTAATCCCCTTTAGGATACCGAACTAAATATTTTTAAATATAGTGGTAGTTTCCCATATATATAAAATGTTAATTTTCTCTCTTCAATGCCTTGCCAGTGAAGAAAATTTATTACTAGAGAGAAATCATAATGGAAGTAAGTTACATTCATGAGTTACTCAGTGTCATCGTGTGTAGTTGGTTTCTCTTTCTTTTTCTCATTTTCTGCCTATTTCTCTCTCATTTAGTCTCCTTCTCCAACTTTTCCTACCCATGGATTCCCTCATGTCTTGTCAGTCACATTTTCCTTGCTGGGTTTTTATATATTTATAAACCTATATATTGATGCTATACAATAATTTCTTTTTAAAAATTTTATTGTATTCTTTTTAGCCAGATTCCATTATTAATTGCATTTTAAAATGCACCCTGCATTCTAACCAGTGAACTGCTTTTTCTGAATGATTCCAAATTATTTCATTTCCACTGATCGTGTATTCATTCCCAGGAGTGCTGTTGTTCAGACCTTTACTGCCCACCAGTGCAAAGACCTGGTCGGCAGGATGAGTGTGGGTGTGATGAAAGCATCCATTAACATGTTTGCTAATGACACACAATACACAAGCTGAATGGGACATTCAAAGATCTAGTGTATACCCTGCCCAGATATATCACCTAAGATACTGTTAGCTATTTGAGTTTATAATCACCACTGTCTAGAATATTACATCAAAGTTAATAACAAGAGCAAGCTTTCTCTATATCTTTATGTGGAAATGTTCATTTTTTTCACTCTTCTATTGAACTTTAATTTTCAATGCCAACTATTTTCACACGTCTTTAATAATGAAAATCTCAATACTGCAAGGACACAGGATAAAACCATAGTGATTTGTAGTTATGTTACACTGATGTACAATTTGATTCCCGGAACAACCTGCTTTACAAATAAGAATAGCAGAGGGACTGCGGAGGGGGGGTGGTGGGCGTGGGACGGTTGGCTCAGCTCTGGGAAAGGTGGGCGGGAGCCGCAGTGGCGGCGGCTGGGGGGGCAGTGAACGCGGCGTGCGGCTGCCCCTCCCCGGTGGAGGCGGAGGCGGCGGCCGGGGCCGCGCGGCGGCCATGGAGCGAGCCTAGATCCCGGCAGGAATTGCAGGAGGTGCCACAGAGAAGACATGGACCAGTGTATATAATCATGGAATCTCCTTGCTAACTATCACCACCTGCTCTCCTTGCTAAATGAGAGATTGGGTCAGGAGAGAAGGAAAAGAGGCCAACATGAAGCTAAAGCAGCGAGTCGTGCTGTTAGCAATTCTCCTTGTCATCTTTATCTTCACCAAAGTTTTCCTGATTGATAATTTAGATACATCAGCTGCCAACCGGGAGGACCAGAGGGCTTTTCACCAAATGATGGCCAGCTTGCAGGTGGAGCTGAAGCCCAAGCTGGACCACACCTTGCAGTCTCCCTGGGAGATTGCAGCCCAGTGGGTGGTTCCCCGGGAAGTGTACCCTGAAGAGACACCAGAGCTGGGGGCAATCATGCATGCCATGGCCACCAAGAAAATCATTAAAGCTGATGTGGGTTATAAAGGGACACAGCTGAAAGCCTTACTGATACTTGAAGGAGGTCAGAAAGTGGTCTTCAAACCTAAGCGGTATAGCTGAGATTATGTGGTAGAAGGGGAACCATATGCTGGCTATGATCGACACAACGCAGAGGTAGCAGCCTTTCATTTGGACAGTTGGCCCCTGAATCTCAACAGATTTGCAACACCTACTCTCCAGTTCATTGGACTCCCCCAGGACAACTAACAAGGAGATGATGATGGACAACGACCATCTCAAGGAACAGAGAAAGTCTGCAACTACAAGAAAGATAGTCCATCTTCCCCATGAGATCGAAGGCCCCTCTCAATAAGAAGCAGAGTGGGCATCACCATCCCAGAATCTTCAGGATTGCGGGATGAACAATGGACTAGAGTAGACTTACAACATTCTACTTACATTCTACTATAGACTTATTGTGTTCTAGCAATGGAAGAATTTTTATCTTTGATGTGGAGGCAATGGCTACTGGAGGTTCTGAGGGGAGGAAGAGGGAAAAAAAGGTATAATTTGGGGGCATTTTCAGGACTTGGGAGTTGTCCTGAATGACATTGCAATGACAGATACAGGCCATTATATGTCTTGTAATAACTTACAGAAATGTGCAGGAGAGTGTGTAAACTACAACTATAATCCATGCTTAGTTGCAGGGCTCCAAAATGTGTTCATCAATTGTAACAAATGTACCACACTAATGAAAGGTGTTGTTAATGTGGGGAAAAAGTGGGAGGGCTAGGGAGCGGGGCATGTGGGAACCCCTATATTTTTTATGTAACATTTAAGTAATCTAAAATCTTTTAAAAATAAAAATAAAAAAGTATATTTAAAAAAAAAAAAAAATAGCAGAGAAATTCATATTTATATAAACAGTTTTAAAAAGGCTTATTATTTCCCCTTCAGCAGCACCAGATATAGGCAGTTTATGGTCTGACATGCTATTTACAGTACTCTAGTCACTTCCCACTGTTGTGACCTTCTAGATCTTTTTGTTCTGTATCTTTCCCACTTTTACCTATCGCTCCCCTTTTCCTTTCCTTTTTTCCTTTCCATTTTTCCTTTTGTCCAGCTTATACCTCAGGCCTTCCCGTGTACCTTGTGGTATCTTTGGGACCTATTAAAATGCTCAGAACTAAATAAATTCCCAAACCCTTATGATAGACTACCATTTAATTTTGTTCAATGGCTGTTCAAATAAACATTCTACAATTCGTTTTCAATGATTATAAAATCACTATTCTGCCATCTGCCAAAATTTAGTGAGTTCTGCTTTTTGTGGAATAAGTGAGATCATACTGCAGCACCAGAAAACTGAGATGAACTTGACAAACATCTTGGCAGTCCAGGTTTTTAAACTACTACACAGGTTACTATTAAAGTTTGAATAAACTGAATTTCCACAATTATTATGAAAGAAAACAAAACTACTTGGGATGAGAGGGAATGAGTATCTATGAAAAATTGAGACCATACTCATATTCTACCATCATCTATTTAGTGCCTTTAATTTAACTCTTTTGTCAAACTATTTCCTTTAAGAAATTTAGACTCTAAATATTCTTATCAGAGGAACTGAGTTCCTTCAGCCCTGAAATTACTTGTCATTTGAATCTACTGAATAATTCTCAAATTGGACTTTTCAAAAGTGATAGTATGAGTTATCAATTTCATATATTATCATTGCCCTTATGCATTACAGATGTCCTATCCTTTAAAAAATGCATAGAAATATGCTTACTGATTGAACTAAAAAAAAATTCTGTCATATTTTATTTTCAGATAAATTTTGCAAGATTTTGTTCTCATGAAAATTGTTCTGCTGATATACATGTTTCTGCAAAGATTGGATTTTTGAAGTAAGTATAATATACTCTCTGTTACTCATTAAGATAGAGGGAATGGATACATGTGTTGGTTCCAATGAGAAATGGGACTAAGGAGTATACCTTTGGGGTTATCAGCATTTAAAGAACTGAAAAAGAATATTGTTCTACCCAGAGAGATCAAGAAGTCTCAATACACACACACACACACACATGTTGAAGGAATACCAATTTTTCAAAGAATATGTGAGCACCAAGGCTTAAATGAAGCGTGTTTTAATCTTTCGTTGAAACTCAGAAGGTATTTCAAGATTTATTTGCCCTGGGTTATCACATCATAATTGCAGTTATGTTTTAGACATTTAAGTGACTCTTAATAGAATTTTAATAGCAAATGAGCTAACTTTTACTATATAATGCTTAGTTTTGTATCACGAGAAAACTGGTTATATCATTAAGACTGGTATTAAAAAAAAAAAAAAAAAACACCTTAAAAATGTATACCAAATTTTAATGAGGAATAAATAATCTTGCTCTTCTAAATTCACAGAAGAGGAAGCAGAGTAAAAAGAAAATGTATTTAACATTCTTAGAATAGTACTGAGCAGATGGAAAGTACTAGATAAATGTTGGTTGCTATTATTTCATGATGAGAAATAAACCCATTGTAATTTTGTATCATGTGTAGATATCTTATATTCAAATTGTTTCTCATAATCAGCAGATGGAAGAAAACAAGGACCACAGAGAGAGAATCTATACTTTAGGTTAAAGGCTGATCGTATATGGGAGGTGAAAGTGGTGAAGGAAACAGGAAAATGGGAGAAATAGTCTTGAAGGAAGCAAGTTTAATTTGAGCCATGTTGAATTTGGTGGGTCTTCTGTATGTAGCTGTCCACTTGAATATCTAGTTCAAGGTTAGATTTGGAGGTCCTCTACACATTAACGGCTTTTGAGAATGCCTGGGGGTTGGAAATGTTGGATCCACAGAGAGAAGGACTAAAGGTCAAACTTTGGGTGATGATTGTATTTAAAGAGTTTAAAGAGAATAGGGAGTCACTGTGGGACACTGAAAAGGTATGCTCAGTTAACTAAGAAGACAACCAAGTTCACACTGAAATAGTCAGTAGAGAATATAAAAAGAGAGAATTGATAATATAAAATTTTGCAGAGAGATCAAATAACACAGTGACTGAAGGAAGGTCATGGGAGTCAGCATTTAAAATGTTACTGGTTGGGAAAAAAGGATGTCAGTGGCAAATTTCAAAACAGGAATTTCTACGCAGTAGTAGCCAAATGACAAGGGTTTAAAGACTAGAGATGAAGTAGAGGTACTAAAAGATTATGGTGATTAAAGGATGGAGAGTATACTGGGGACAAGTAGATTCAATTGAAGGACTTTTTTTGTACTTTTGGAAATGTGGTTGATTTTTATGTTTTTATCAAATGTTATTTATTTAGTCATGGAGAGACACAAGCAAGCGTGAAAGTCAAAGGCAGGGAAAAAATAAATTAGAGAAACCTACTTAAATCTGGGAAACATTTTTCAGTCTCTGCTTGAACTCTCCTCTAAGCCTTTGACAGCTGTTCACTTCCTCTTTCGAACATCTTTTCTTTAATTTCTTTAATTTTTCTCTCTCCTTCTCTAGCCCCTCCTTCTCAATCTCCTTTGGAAGATCTTTGATATTTGGCTCTGTTGGCTTGCTAAATGGTCCTCCCTTAGCCCTTTCTCTCAATATCTTTGAGTTTCCCATCATCATATCCACTTGCCTAGAACATGCCTCATGGGTGCTCCACAGATTCCATCTGTCCAATCACCATCCACAAACGACGATTTAGTCACCACAGCTAGAAACCTAGGGCTTGACCTAGCTACTTCTCCCTGTCTGCCCCTTTCACCTTGACATCCAGTAAATTCCTAAATCCTACAATCTACCACCTAAATATATTTTTTATCCACCATACTTCTCTATCTCTACCACTCTTGTCCCAAATCAGGCATTCAATATCCTTCCTGGATCCCTGAGCTTTCCTACTTTCTGGGCTACTGGCCCCTGTTGTTGTATTATTCCAATTCCTCTACCACAGTGTTTCCAGAGTGAGCTTTCAGACATCTAATAACAGTGCTTCAGTGGCTCCTCATAACCTTAAAATATATATTCCTCAGTCCTGATTCTCACCAATTCCCCAGGATTTTGTTTTCATTGATGGCAGAATATTTATAGTTGCTTGGCCATGCTATGCTCTCCGATGCCTCTCTATCTTTTTGCTGCTCCCACTTATCTACTGATAAAGTTTTATTCATCCTTTAAATTTCAATTACATCCTAGGTGAAGCCCCCTTGTCTCCAGCTATGTAAACTTAAGTTCTCCTGTACCCTGGTCCAGTTGGTCCAGTTGCACTTGTGATTACCTCCATTATCCTGTAAACATAATCCTTCAAGGCATCTGTGTATTCCAAATGCCTAATCCAGTGCCTAGACTGCTATAGGTTACTAACAGATGTTTACTGAGAAAGGGATGAGGCCCTGAAGGCAATGGAATATAATGGTTCACAGGTGGAGGATTTAGCCTTAGAAAGAAGTTAGTATTCTCCTTATCTTGAGATAAAATGCTATGAAAAGATGCCTGGTAGTAAGAAATTTCAGTGTGGAAAGAAGGGAAATGTAGGGAAGTCATGGATGACAAGGATATAAAGCGTGTTCATAGATGGAAAGTGAGGGCTTAGAGGATGGTTTGGGAACATTAATGGAACGGGAAAAGATTCAAAATAGCTGTTATGATAAATGGGACAGAGAATCAACTAGGAATGAGTAAAAAGATTGGCGAACAGTGCCAAGTGCCCTGCTGAGGTGAGATCACATATGGCAGAGAATAAATTAATTCTTTTCATTTAGGCAAGGGCAGTATAGCCCTGAGCATCCACTGTCAGGGCCAAGAAGCCCTAACCTATTTGATTGATAATTGGACTTTATACCTACGTTATCCAGATTGGCTACTCAGATAGTCCAAAAACAGCGAGCACTGAGTACTTTGTATTGTGTGGCACCTTTGTTAATTTATTGGTCAAATAATTTATAACCTTCCCATTTATATATTTTCTTTGTAAAGTGTTTAGTCTTATTCATGTTTTTGCCTTCATGGGCATTTAATAAGGAGAATTGTGTATGGTGAAGCTTTTTTAAGCTACAATTAAGTAGCATTTTCATTTTCTTAAGTCAGACACTCCTGCTGTGTCCTTTGTCATCTTTTTTTTTTTTTTTTTTTTTTTTTTGCAATCCCTCTGCCTATGAGAAATGGGATATTGAAATTTATCTGAAAATATTACTAAGAATGTTTCTTTCCTATGGAATGAAAAGTTATATCAAAGTATTAATTATTGGTTTTTATCCATTACATATTTTCTCAAAATAAAAAATTACAGTATCTACTCTGCATTGTCAGTTTGTAGTGATAATATTTCTTTGTCTGAATGTCAAGCTCATTATGATTTTAAATGGCAGCTGTCAGAGTGTAAAACAGTGTTTCTCAAAATGTGGTCTTTAGGTCACCTTCATGAGTCACCTGAAGGCTCACTAGAAATGCAGGTTCCTAGCCCCAAATCATCCAAATCAGAGTCTTTGGGGACCCAGGCCAGAAATCTTCACTATCAGAAGGGCTCTAGGTGACTTTTTATCACACTGAAATCCAAGAACCAATGTTGTAATGGTTGAGAGCTTCAGATTTGAAGTCTGACCTCAGTTCCAATCCTGTATCTGCCATTGACTAACTGAATGAACTTTTTAGAGAAGCCTTTAACGTCTCTATAAACATTTTTCCTATTTGGTAAGTAGGTAAAATAATTCTGTAGGGTTGTTTTTAAAGATAAAAAACAATAATGCAGGTATAATGCATGGCACAAAGCTTGGTACATGTGAAGATTCAATAGAAGTTATTATTTTTGATACATTATGGTTGAACTATTTAGAGATCACAAAGCAATATTTTAATTTGGCCATGAAAGAAAATGTAGCCAGTGAATTCTAGATAGAGATGTTACTGGTTATTTGTCCAGAGTTGTTTTATTATGTCTTGAGAATGCTGATGAGAGGGTCAATAGTTTTCAGTTTTATAAGGAAATTTACAGGTTGTTTTTATGAGGCATTGATAACTTATATGAGGATTTTTCAAATGAAAATTCTCCTAATTGATTTTCAGATTCACAAATGAATTACTTTGTATTTTTAGTGAATTGTACTCCACCCCATAAAAATATGCCCCTCTCACTTAGGTGTCTTCTCTCCCTTCTCAGTCACAGTAGGCAAATTGTGACCATATGTTCTCTGCATTCTCACGACTATAAATCCCCTGGCAATAATGGTATTTATGTGGCCCAGAGCTATAAACCTATTTTAGGTAAATGTATTTACTCAGTAAAGAAGATAAACTTCTGAAGTCCACAATAACAGACCTTGCACAGCACACTAAACAGTGCCTATGTACTCTGTCTCATGCTTTCATTACGTTGAGGCTTCCTCCTGTATGCCTAAATTCTGAGCACAATCAACTACATTTAAATGGACTTCCACTGCAAAATAAATATTAACGAATATGACTTTATAAAGATACAAATACACCAGCTCGTATCGGCCATTAGATAGGCCACTTAAAATCAAATCTTTCCTATAGATTTCTGATACAAGTGACACTACTTCTCATCTGTATCTCAGTTATGCTCCAGGATAAGTGATGAGGTTTGTAAGAACTAATAATTTCCTTTTCAAGAGCTATGTCATTCCATTATTGATGTAGCCACGGTCGTGTGAGAATGCCATTAATTTATTGGTTATTTAAATAAGTGAATTGCCACTACAATGTTAAGTCATGCTTTCATATCAGTCAGGAATGTTTTTAGACGCAAGCAACAGAATACCTAGCTACTAGTGACTTAATCAAGGCATTTTGTTATTTTGCATAATGAGCAGTCTTGGGAAGGTGGTTGCAGGTTTGGTGCAGTGGCTCATCAAGGTCTGGATATTGATAGTTGACTCGGCCCTTCTATGGTCACAAGATGGCTGCAGTAGCACCAGTGTGCCAAGGAAGAAGAAAAAGGCAAGAGCAAAATGCTTTGTCCTCTTGGGGCTATCTTTCTAGGAAAGGAAGGACCTTAGGAGATTTCTTATCTCATTAACTGTGTCACGTGCTTACCCCTAAATCGGTCATATTTGAAGGGAGTTGGGGTCATCATGATTATATTAGATTGATTGTGATGCTTTCCCAGAAGCTGGATCCAGGACATGTCTTCTTCATATTAAGGGAATGCTGCCTACTACCTGAGTATTCCACAGTTCTGTTAGCAGCTAAGAAGGGAAATCATTGCTGGGTAGTCAATGAGCAACATCTGCCAGTATGGTTTTGACCCCCAAAAGAGCAAGCCTAATGAAATTGTCTATTTTAAAAATGGAGATAACAGGAATATTTGCTTCACTGATCTCATACAATTTCAGAATGATGAAGCATATGCTTTGTAAAACAAACACATGCTAATTTCTAGCTCAGTGTTCCAGTCCGTGTTCTGCCATTCTACTGTTGACCTCAATGAGTTTGCCTTTGTTTAATGTAATGTTCTTAACTTGTCAGGTGACATACTTATTCCAGTAGGCAAGAATTTTTCACCAGTGTATCCTGAGATCAGTAGGAAAAAAAAGAGGATAGAGTTTACGGCCTGTAGGTCACTTGCTGTAAGCTAATTTTGGTTAAATAAATGAGTTATGTACCTTGGTACAGTAAAGTATGTGATATCACTTTACTTTATATTTTGTTCTAGTGTCTTGATTTAAAAAAAAAAATAGCTATGAAGCACTAATTCTTTTTATCAAGGAAAAGGACATTCGTTATACAAAGACTTGGGGAACAATTTCTTGCAAAATGAAATTCCACCAAGGAAAATCATAGAACACAGTGCTGAAATACATCGTGCTTCTGTTTTCCCTCCTTCACTTAAGTTATGATTTTTGCATTACACAGTACCTTGATGTGTTGAAATTAGGTGGATTCTGAACTGCTTTGTAAATTTCAAATCTGCATGTGCATGTTTTAATGAAGAACGAACTATGATTCCCGGGAAAGCTTTGGTTCAGCCTTGTCGTTCTTCCAGATGTGCACCTGGTCCTTTATTATGTCTCACTGAGAATGCTGGTGGGCATCTTTCCAAGGGCACCTTCTTAATGAATCAAGATGTAGTACGATGTATATCAAAAGAGGAGAATTGTAATTATGGTAATGTGGCAAAATAGTTTAAAAATGGAAAATAAACCAGGAGTCTAGCTGCTAAAATGTGAACATTGTGCTTCTCTTTAATTTGCTGTTGTCTGGGAACCTAGCTGTTTATGCAGTGCTTTCACCTTCTGTTGCTTGTCTAACTGCCAACTTCTTTCCCAAAGGTGTTCAGTGACTAATGCTTTGGTTACAAGCCAGAATATTTTATAAATGTCTATTTCTAGGCAGCTCTTCTACAAGTCTTAATTAAACTTTAATGTCAAGCTGAAGTTTACTTTTAGAATCTCTTAGGTTCCTGTAGTTGTAACATGATTACAAAGCAGTAGGGAGAATGCAGGGCAGCCATGTTCCCGCACATTTCCCCTCTCCCATTTAACACAGTGCTATCAAGTAGATGTGTACCTGTGTAACCCAAAGGTTTACAATATAGGAAGGAGGAAATCGGCCATTTCCTAAAATGTTGGGAGATATAACACACTATTGCTGAGTCAACTGCCTCTACCCTAAATTAATAGCTGTGTTTTAGAATTACTGCTTTGCTAGTTATTACAAATTCCAGCAGCAATATCCAAACTCTGAAATGAAGGATCAGAAGCTAGACATGCTACACGTGGAAGTATTCGTCATTCCATTCTTCTATATATTAACCACCAAGGAGTTAATAGGGCTAATGGATAATTTTCTCTAATGCTCTAGGCATCTGAGGGTGAATGGCTGTGCCTTATGCCATCTGAATTAATGAACTGTCTATTACAGGAAGAATAAAGCAGACTAGAGTTTAAGTACCTATACTAATATAATGCTGTATGTTTTGAAATTAATTATACACATCAGACTGCTCTGTGTCAGGAGTCAGCAAACTTTTTCTATGAAGGGACAGATAAATATTTTAGGCTTTGCAGGCCAAAGTGTCTGTGTCATTTATTCAGCATTGCCCTTGTAGTGAGAAAGCAGCCGCAGACAATGCATAGAGAGTGCAGCTGCGTTCTGGTAGAGCTTTATTTACAAAAACAGGCAGCAGCCTAAATTTGGCCTGTAGGCAGTAGTTGGCCTACTCCACCTCTATGGTATGCCTGCTCTCTAGCAATTCTTCAGGGCATTTTTATTCTTGGTTATTTAAATTTTTGTTATTTAAGTATAGTTTATTAGTGAAACTTAAATAGGTTGTCAATCAGCCAATTTTCAGAGTTTTTATGGAATTAATCCTGGATTAAAAATCCATCAGATTTGCCATATATATTATAGAAGTAGGTATATATGTTTACCAATGGACACTTTATGATAGCCTCAGACTAGGAGCTGCCCATTCCCATCAATAGTTGAATAGATAAATAAAATGTGGTATACTCACAAAATGGAATATATATACAAATGAGAATAAACAATGTATAACTACATGCACAAATACGGATAAGTCTCACAAACAAAATTTTTGAGTAAAAAAAAATTTTGTGCATGTACAAAAGCACATGTACCAGGGGAGTAGATATGGCTCAAGCAGTTGAGCATGTGCTTCCCACATGAGAGGTCCCAGGTTCAGTCCCTCGTGCCTCCTAAAAAAAAAAAAAAAAACAAAACCTCCGGGGAGCCGATGTGAGTAGTTGAGTGCCAGCTTTCCCCTGCCGCCCCCCCCCCCGACACACACACACACACATGTATGAAGATTATACTCTATGATGCCATTTATGTAAAATTCAAAACTGGGCAAAACCAAGCTAAGCTGTTTAAGTCAAGATCGTGAGGACAGCAATTGGAAGGTAGGGGGCACAAAGGATATTTCTATGGTGCTTGTTCTGGGTGCTGGTTTTACAAGTGTATTTTGCAAAAATTCATCAAGCTTTGCACTTAACATCTTCATTTTTCTGTACATATGTTATACTTTGATAATTAGATTTAAAATGCAAAAAAAAATCATAAGGGAATATTTTTCAGTATCAAGTACACCACCCAGTTTCTTAGAGCTATATTATTAGTTATACGTGTCCAAAATTCATTTTGTTTGCACATTCTGAGGTTTATAAGAACTAATAATTTCTTATGTTCTTCCTGGTATTGATGTAGCCATCGTCATGTGATAATGCCGTTAATTTATGGGTTATTTAAATAAATGAATTGTCACTACAATGTTAAGCCTTGTGAATCAGGTACAGATCACTTGAATGTGAAGAGGTATATGTTTACTTTCTTAATGAAACATTTGGAATTCGTGTGCCATCACAGAACAGAGAAACCATGCCTATAATTTAATAGAATTTTTATTGATGATTTCCTAGACTTTTAATAGTTACTCACTTATCCAGTAAGTTTCCCAATTTTTCTGACATGTTTAATATTTCCCAGCCCTTGTTTATGTGTGACACACACACGTTTTTAAATGCCAACTGTGTTAGCTATGAAATAACAGTGATAATCAATGACCCAGCCTTTGCCCTTCAGGAAAACTTAGTCTACTGGTGAGAAAAGAGACATTAATTTTGACAGTGTGAAAATATGGCATTATAGGGATGTCCAGAGTGCTTTACTCTTTTTTTAGAAGGAATCTAATGAAGGATGAAGAGGGTTATTAATGAATATTGACTGGAAGTACTTCTAAGAGTTAACACTTAAGCTGAATTTTAAAGGACAAGTAAAATTTAGCAAGATACATGAGAAGGGAAGACATTAATTGCAGAGGGAACACTTAAGGCAGGGGTTCTTAACAAGGGGTCCTTGAGTTTGAATTGAAATTCAAAAAAATATTCTTGTGGAGACGTGTGGGTGTGATATATTTATTAAGTAATACACAGTATAGTGTGGACTTAGTAAGGGGTCTGTGGTTTGCACCTGACTGGCAAAGGGGTCCGTGGTACAAAAAAGGTTAAAAACCCCTGGCTTAAAGTAAGACACACAACAGTGATGGGTGTAGACATCTGCTTGTAGGAAGTGTGGCTAAAGCAAAGGAATAAGTTACACAATGCAAAGTCAGGCAAGAGCCAGCTCTTGAATGCCATTTATACCATGCAAAGGAGTTGGAACTCTATCTGGAAGTCACTGGAGGATATTAAGTAGGCACATGACATTATCAAGTTTGCTTTTTGGAAAATTACTTTCTAGCAGTGTGGAAATTGGATTGGAGGAGAAGGACTTGAGACAGAGAAAACAAGTAGGAGTATAATAAAAGCTAACTCATATGAAATGAAATTTTCAGGTATTCTTTATTTTTAAAAATTTTCATTGGAACAGCTCAAGCTAAATAATAATAGTATAAAAATGAAGACAAATGTGCCTTTGCTACTCCCAGGCAAATGTAGTTCCCTTATCTGGTCCCCAGAGTCTTTCATTTCTAACTCTTTCCCATGTATTTATAATATTCATTTATAACTCTGCCTTTTGCTACCTAAGGCCTACAAGGGTGGGATATTGTTTTAAATTTTTTTGCTTTGGGAGCAATGAACATAGTGCCCAATTTATAGTATAGGAGCTGTCAAATCATAGTCTATCCATCAGTCATGCATTTTCAAGTAATGCTCAAAAAACACTCCCCCTCCTCCTTTTCCTCCTATCCCGATAACTGCTAATCTACTTTCTATCTCTGCAAATTTGCTGTTTCTAATCATCTAAGGGATATACAATGCATGTGCTTTTGTGCCTTATTTCACTAAGCATAAATGTTTTCAAGTTTCTTCCATGTTGCAGCATGCCTCATAACTTCATTGTTTTATGGCCAGATACTATTCTGTTGCGTACATATATAACATTTTGTTTATCCATTCAGTGGTTGATGGACACTTGGGTGGTTTCCACCTTTTGGATAATATGAATGATGCTACTATAAATATTGTTGTGTAAGTATCCATTTGAGCCCCTGTTTTAGCTTTCTTTGGGTATATACCTAGAAATGGAATTGCCAGGTCATGTGGTAATTCTTTACTTAATTTTCTGAGGAATTGCCAAACTATCTTCCAGAGCAGTGTACCTACTTTACATTCCCATTAACAATGCACTACAGCTCCAGTTTCTCCATGTCCTTTCTAACACACATTTTTCAAAGTTTTTAAAATAACAACCAGCCTTATGGGTGTGAAGTGGTATCTCATTGTGGTTCTGATTTGCATTTCTGTAATGGCTAATGACGTCGAGTATCTTTTCATGTGCTTTTTGGCCATTTGTATATCTTTGAAGAAATGTCTTTTCGGGTCCTTGGCCCATTTTTAAAGTGGGTTGTCTGTCTTTTTGTTGCATTGTATAAGTTATTTATAGATTCTGTATATTAAACCCTTTTTCAATACATGATTTGCTACTGTTTCTCCAGCTCTCTAGGCCATCTTTTCACTTTCTTGATAATTTCTTTTAATGCACAGCAGTTTTTAATTTTTATGAAGTCAAATTTATCTGTTTCTTTCGTTGCTCATGTTTTGGGTGTCATATCTAAGAATCCATTGCTGAGTCCCAGGTCATGAAAATTTGCCCCTATGTTATCTTGTAAGAATTTCATGGTTTTAACTTTCCACTTAGGTCTTTGATCTATTTTGAGTTGATTTTGTGTATGCAATGAGGCAGGGACCCAAATTCATTCTTTTGCATGTGAATATCCACAATTTATTGAAGAGACTATTCTTTCCCCATTACATGTACTTTGTACCCTTGGTGAAAATCAATTGGCCATAGATGTTTTGGTCTATTTCTGGACATTAAATTATGTTCCATTGGCCTTATTTGTCTATCTTTATGCCAGTACCACACTATATTTGAATTACTGTAGCTTTGTAGTTCAATTTAAAAATGGCAGAATGGCAAATGAGTCCCCCAAATTTATTCTTTTTCAAAATTGTTTTTGACTATTTGGTGCCCCTTTTAATTCCATATGAATTTGAGGATATCGGCTTTTCCATTTCTGCAAATAGACTGCTGGAATTTTTATAGGGATTGCCATGAAACTGTAGATCACTTTAGGTATATTAATAACTGTTTTAGTTTGCTAAAAACTACTGGGAGCAGTATACCAGAAATGGGTTGGCTTTAAAATAGGGAATACATTAGGTTAAAAGCTTACAGTTCTCAGGCTGTGAAAATGTCCAAATCAAGGCATCATTAGAGATGCTGTCTCACCAAAGGTTGTCTGCTGGCAATGCTGGACTCATGCCACATGGCAAGGCACAATGGCAGTTCCTCCAGTCTCTGCCTGCCTCTCCAGGCTCACTGTCTCCCTGAGCTCACCTGTGGGTAATCAGGCTCATGGCTATCTCTTCCTGGGCCTCTCTTCTTGCCTCTGCTCTTCAGCTGCTCTGCTGATTGCAGCCTCTGGGACCTCTCTCTTTTTCAAAGTTTCTTTCTGTCACTCCAGCTTTTTTCTGTCTGCAGCTTTTTAGTGTCCCCCATTTATAAAGGACTCCAGTAAGCAGACTAAGACCTATCTTGGGTCCTACAATCTATCAAGGACCCTTAACTGAAGCAATCTAATCAAAAGGTCCCACCTACAATGGGTTTACAGGCACAAGAATGGGATCACTTTAAGAACAAGATTTTCTGGGGTCCACAAAAGATTCAAGCCAGTATAATATCTTAACAATATTAACTCTTCCTAACCATGAACACGGACATCTCGCCATTATTTAGGCCTTCTTTCTTTCAGCAGTGCTTTGTAGTTTTCATTGTGAAGTTTTTTTATACCCTTAAAATTATTCCTTGATATTTTTTCTTTTAGATGCTACTGTAAATGGAATTTTCTTAATTTCCCTTTCAGATTGTTCATTGCTAGTATAGAAACACAATTGGTTTTTGTGTGTTGCATCTTGTACCCTGCATTTTGCTGAATTTGTTTATTAGGCTGTAATAGTTTCCTTATTCTTTTGGATTTTCCATATGTAAAGTCATGTCATTTTTCAAATAAATACAGATAGTTTTATTTCTTCCTTTCCAATTCAGATAACTCTTATTTCTTTTTATTGCCTAATTGCTTTGGCTAGAAATTCTAGTACAGTACTGAAATGCAGTAATGAAAGCAGACCTCCTTGCTCATTCCAGATTTTAGGAGGATTCAAGTCTTTCATCATTGAGTATAATCTTAGCTGCGTGTTTTCATAAATGGCCTTTTTCATGTGGAGAAAGTACCCTTCTACTCCTAGTTTTCTGTGTGATTTTATCAAGAAATAGTGCCAGATTTTGCCACTGTTTGCCTTTTCTATATCTATTGAGATATTGTTTTTATCCCTTTGTTCTATTTATGTAGGGTACTACATTGATTTTCATACATTGAACAACCCTTGCATCCTGGGATAAATCCCATTTGTCCGTGGTCTATAATGCTGTCAGATTCTGTTTGCTAGTATTTTATTAAGGATTGTGGCATCTATATTCATAAGGCAGATTGGTCTGTAATTTTCATGTCTTGTGATGTCTTTACCAGTTTTGATATCAGGATAATGCTGTTAATGCTCATAGCATGAATTAGGAAGTGTCCCCTCCTCTTGCCTGCTTTGGGAGAGTTTTAGAAGGATTAGTGTTAAGTCTTCTTTAAACACTTGATAGAATTTACCAGTTACCCCATCTGATCCTGGACTTTAATTCAATGAAATGTTTTTTATTATTGATTCAATCTCAGTAGTTGTTTTAGGTTTGTTAAGGTTTTCTGTTTCTTCTTGAGTCAATTTAGGTAATTTGTATATTTTTAGGAATTTTTCCATTTTTGTTTAGATTATTTAGTTGACATACAATTTTTCCTAGAATTCTCTTATCATTTATATTTCTTGAAGTTCAGTAGTAATATCACAATTTTCATTTCTGATTTTAGTTGTTTCTTTTCTCTTTTTGTCTTTGTCTGGCTAAAGGTATATATCAATTTTATTGATTTGTTTTTTTCAAAGAACCAACTTTTGTTTTTTCTCTCAAATGTTTTCCTAGTCTCTATTTCACTTACTCCACTCTAATTTTAGTGATTTCCTTGCTCCTACTAACTTGGGTTTAGTTTGCTCTTCTTATTCTTGTTACTGAAGATATGAAGTTAGGTTTTTTGAAATCTCTCCTTTTTGAATATAGACTTTCATTTGGTATTAATTTCACTCTGAGCACTACTTTCACTGATCTCATAAGTATTGGTATGTCGTGTCTTCATTTTCATTCATCTCTATTTTCTAATTTCCCTTGTGATTTCTTTTTTAACACATTGATTTTTTGAGAGCATGATGTTTAATTTCCATATTTGTGATTTTTCCAGTTTTCATTCTGTTATTGATTTCTAGCTTCATTCCATTGTGGTCAGATAAGTTACTTAGTATGATTTTAATATTTTAAATTTTATTGGGACTTGTTTTGTGCCCTAATATATGGTCTATCCTGGAGAACAATCTATGTGTACTAGAAAAGAATGTGTATTCTTCTTTTGTTGGACAAAGTGTTCTATAATATGTCTGTTAGATATTATTGGTTTATAGTGTTGTTCATGTCCTCGATATCCTTGTTGGTCTAATGTCTAGATTTTCTATCCAGTATTGGGAGTGATATATTGAAATCTCCAACTATTATTGTAGAACTATTCCTCCCTTCAATTCTGTCAATGTCTGCTTCATATATTTTGGGTCCCTTTTGTTAGATACATATATATTTATCATTGTTAAATATTCTTGTTTAAATAGACCTTTTATCCATATATAATATCCTTTTTCTCTTGAAACAGTTTTTGTCTTAAAGTCTATTCTGTCTGATACCAATATAGCCACCCAGTTCTCTTTTTGGTTACTATTTGCATGAAATATTTTTTCCATCCTTTCACTTGCGGCCTTTTTTTATCTTTGGATCTAAGATGAGCCTCTTATAAACAGCATATAGTTGGTCATGTTTCTTTATCTGCTCTACCAACCTCTGCCTTTTGATTAGAGAGTTTAATCCATTTACATTTTAATGTAAGTTTGAAGACAGCAAGACTGACTTCTGCTATTTTGCTAATTTTTTTTTTTTAGGTCTTTTTTTTTGCCTTTCCTCTATTACTGCCTTCATTTTTGTTTAGATGATCTTTTATAATGAGCCATTTTGAATTACTTCCCATTTCCTTTTGTGTAGATTTTTTAGATATTTTCTTTATGGTTACTACAGAGATTAAATTAGCATCCTAAATCTATTACAATTCAGTTTGTGTTGATACCAACTTAACTTCACTAACCTACACATATTCTGTTCCTGTGTCCCTCCTTCCCTCCCCTTTATTTTTCCTGTCACAAATTACATCTTTATGCATTGTGTGCCCAGTAACAAATGTTGATGCTTGTTTTATGCTTTTGAATATTAAGGCATATAAGAAGTAAAAGAGGGGCTGAAGGCTATTCTTCAGATACCCTCCATTGGGAGAGCTTCCCAATAAACTTTCTGCCTGCAAAAAAAAAAAAAAAAAAAAGTAAAAGACACCATTAGAAATGAAAAATGCAATAATACTGCCATTTACATTTACACATATATTTACTTACACCTGAGGTCTTTGTTTCTTCTTACAACTTTGAGTTACTTTCTAGTGTCCTTTTGTTTCAACAGGGACTCCCTTTAGCGTTTCCTGTAAGATAGGCGAACTCTCTCATTTTTGAAGGACAACCTTTGCCAGTTATATTATTCTTGGATAACTTTTTTTTTTCTTTCAGCACTTTAAATATGCTCTCTCTACCTTCTGGCTTTCATGGTTTCTGTGGAGAAATCAGATGTTAACCTTCTTAAAGATCCCTTATATATGTCACTTCTCTCGCTGTTTTTAATATTGTTTTTATCCTTGGCATTTAACAGCTTGTATAATTTGTCTCACTGAAGATCTCTTTGGGTTCATCCTGCTTGGTGTTTGTTGAGCATCTTGGATTCATATATTTGTATTTTTCATCAGATTTGGAAAGTGTTCACCCATTGTTTCATCATATGTCTCTTCTGCCCCTTTATCTCTCTACTTTTTCTGGGACTACTATGAGATGTGTATATTGACAAACTTTTTGGTGTCCACAGGTTCCTCAGGCTCTGTTCACTCTTTTAAATTATTTTTTTCTTTCTCTTCTTTAGACTAGACTATTTCAGTTGTCTTATCTTCAAGTTCACTGATCCTTTCTTCTGCCTCCTCCAGTCTGCTAATGAGCCACTATAATGCATTTTTAATTTCAGTTATTGTACTTTTGAGTACCAGAATTTCAATTTGGTTCTTCTTTATATTTTCTACCTCATTGTTTTTATTCTCATTTTCATATATTGTTTTCCTCTTTTCCTTTAGTTCCTTTTCCATATTTCCCTTAAATTCATTGATCCTATTTAAGAGAATTGATCTAAAATCTTTGATTATTCTGAAGAAAGCTCAATCTCTGGAATTACTAATTTCCTCATACGTAAAATGTGTTTCTCTGAGGATTTCGTAGAATGTGAATGACACAAGTCTTCATTGAGTAATAACATTTTTATTGTTATTATTATTATTAAAGATGGGGTAACTGAGGCTTAGGATTTCTAAATGACCCACCCATAGGAGAACTAGTGGCAGAGGGGCCAGGACTTGAACTTATTACCTACATGTCTGGATTTGCAGCAATCTGCTCTTTACAGTTTGCAGGACAGTGAAGCATTTTTTAGTTCTGTTCTTAATTGGGCCTAGTTATTGGTAGAGGTGACCAGCCTGTGTCAGAAACAAATTCTAATGCAACAGATTCCACTTGCTGAGCATAGCAGTCCTTCTCCATGCTTTGCTTACTTTCACCAAAACATTCCCTCTATTCTCTCATTCTCCTTTTCTCCCACTTTCCCTATTTGTCCCCTTTGGATTGGGAAGCAGCTACTTCAATGTCTATTCAAGGAGTCAAAAGAGAGAAACAATTGTTTTCCTAGGAAAACATTGCAAAATAATGACTAAAATGTGTTAAAATTGCAGAGGCAAGAAGTTAAACAGAAAACAAGTAAAACAGAGAAGAGACTAATTTAAATATAACTAATTAAAAATGAACTTTTAGGGGGTGATAGCAGAATGAATTTATCTGAAACACATTCTTTTAAACATGAATTTGCATCTACTTGTATGGGGTCAGCTCATGGATTTTTTTTTTAATTAATACTTTATTTCTGGGATAAATACAGTATATGAGAAAATTGGATTTTTATTTCTCCAATGTGTACTAAATATTATTTAACCTTTAGGCCACATGAAAATAAAACCTATCTTGCTGTTGGAAGTATGAAGACATTAATGCTTAATGTGTCCTTGTTTAATGCTGGTGATGATGCATATGGAACAACTCTTCATGTCAAACTACCCACAGGTTTTTACTTCATTAAGATTTTAGACCTGGTAAGTATTGAAAACCACAATTGCATGGTACTACTTAACATTTTGCTTAATTTTTAAAAATATAAATAGTATAACCCACTTAATCAATTTGTGTATATTTGGAGTATTAGTCTTACTTAATATGCAGTCTTTTCACATAGACTTCAGTAAATTTGAGATGTCCTCCATGCCCCTGCTCAGAATGTCAAGTTCTTGGGATCAGACTGAGACTAAGACACAGCTTCCTGCTTCCCAGTGCAAGCAGGAGAAGGATGATAAGGCCAGTTATCCAAGGAGGCTGCTTGGGTACCACCGCATTTCTCTCTGCAACACCCTCATCCAGTGCTGTGATGATGCTCTTGTTGGTTGGAGTCCTTGCATAGTTGTCCTCCATGCTGGGTCTCCCAGAATTACTGTTCTTACTTAAGTTTACACACTCAGCCTTGTTCTCAAAGTATCTTCAACATGCCAGAACCAGAAATCCTCCTAAGATTCTGAAATCCTGTTGTCAAGCCAGGTTGCCAGCAAGTTTCTTCTTTTCTCACAAAAGTTTGGAAACTTGTAGACATTTTCATACCACTATGCCTCAGCCATGAGTACTTAAATTCATCAGAGATAATAACAAGATTGAATTTCAAAGAGAAGAGCCTCAATCATTTTTTTCTAGGATGCTTCTCTCTCCCTTAGCAAATTTACCCACCTCATCCAGAGACTGCCACTTCATGCCCAGGGCATTTGAAAGAAGCCTTTGATCACTGACATGTATTTATTACATTATACCCTTTCTTTAGAAAACTTGGAGCCTTTTTTCAAAAATAAGAGGGGAGACTCAAGCAATCAGGGAATTCTTAAAAAGAAATTCCCTTATAGTTGACTTGCTAACCCACCCAGCAAATTGCCAGTATTTTTTAAACAAAAGCATTTCCCTTCTCCCATTACAACTATCAAGATTAGTTATTGTGAATAAATGCCTTAAGCACATTCTCACATCCAAAACACAGGAAAGCCAATGAGATATGGACCTTATGGATACATATACTACTTTCTTGTTCCCTTCCCATCCAAATGACTTGTTTCATTTTTTCATTTAGGAAGAGAAACAAATAAACTGCGAAGTAACAGACAGTTCTGGCATCATAAAACTTGACTGCAATGTTGGTTACATATATGTAGATCATCTATCAAGGGTAAGCATTTAGCATTTAATAGTTTTGTTTACTAACAAATATATAATATTTATACATTAAGTATATATATTATACTTAATAATATATATTAAGGGGTCAGTAGCTAAGAGATTAAATAAAACCTAAACTAAAACCAACTGGACTTGAAATCTTTGAGATTGTGTTTATATACTTGGCAACATTCACTGCAAAAAAAAAGGGGGGGGGGGCGGGTGCACATGCATATGGTAAGATGGAAATGTGAATGTGTCACAGAATTCTGTTCCCCCCTGTTCCCCTTACCCACCCACCCCAAACACCCCAGGTGGTCTTATCTGCCAGGCATGTTACCTCTGTTATACAAAAAGGTGTTTTTGGCAAGAGTCCTCACTCAAGTTGTTACAGCATTTCTAATTTTGTCAGTCTGGACCTGCTTGCCTTTATAGTCAGAGAAGGCTTTGTCTCTGAATTTTACTTATGGAAATGATTGTACATAAAAAATGTGCCACAAAATCAACAGCTTCCTTGTACCTTACTTTCAAGGGAGATGACTCTAGAACATAAACAGTCAAGACATAAAATAATAATGTATTTTTTATTTTGAAAAAAAAAAAATGGGTTTTCCCTTCTACATTTTACAGATAGATATTAGCTTTCTCCTGGATGCAAGCTCACTCAGCAGAGCAGAAGAGGACCTCAACATCACTGTGCATGCCACCTGGTATATTTCACTGTGAAAAAAATTGTACTAGAAGAAAAGAGTACTCCCTATCTTTGGTGTAGGGCATTAGGGAAACCACGTTCCATTAATTGTCTATAGGAGAAAACTTCTATTGCATCATATGTTTAAAAAAAAAAAAAAAAAAAAACTACTCTATAGCAGAGAAGTAAAGGATAGATGTTAAAATGGGAGCAAATTTTTGCTCATCCTGTCATAGAAATTTTATTATCACATCTGCTTTTATCCCTATGCACTTCTCTAAAAAGTGATTTGAAAAAGTCCCTAAGCATATTAGGTATATGTGGTATGTAATTATTTCTGTCTGGAGATGATTTGTTATGCTTGATGAATTCTAACAGTGTTTTCTATTTGCTTCTGTAGTGAAAATGAAGGGGAAATGAACAATCTACAGCATAACAAAGTGATATTAGCAATACCTCTAAAGTATGAGGTTATGCTAGCTGTTCATGGGTAAGTAGGTGTTGAGACTTCTTGTAAAGTTTGCTTTTCTAAAGAGCTGATTTTAGGTCCATTGCTTTTTACATGATTGGTCAGCACTGTATTTAAAAAGTTGAGCAAAGATGCAATATTGTTTCTGTCTCTTAACAATTACCCCCAGTGTTATAATCCCTTGCTTAGTTGTTCATTATTTTAACCTACTTTTTGTCACTGAGATTACATCAAACATATCCTGCCCAGCCAGAGGAGATTTTGTACTGGAGGAGACCCAGGAAGACTCTACAGCTACCTTCAGCATTGCAGGGACACTGAGATTGGGCAGTGCTCTGTTGGCATGATCAGATTCAATAGTTATGACAAGTGTTAAGAACAATGAAGTATGAGCTTGGCAAAATCACCACTCTCCAGAACCCATGTCTACCTATGTGGCACATGGATTGAGATAGAAGACAATTGGCTGCAAGGTGCCCCCGGGCCATGGCTTTGTACCTATGAGAATATAGAGTTTCTCAACCAAGTCCCAGGAGTTAGCATTCAATGATTCTTCATAATTTTAGTAATTAAGTGGATCCTCTGAATCAAGAAGGAGATGTATGGAGAAGGAGAAAAGGAGTTTAAGAAAGCCTTCAACGATATCAATGGAAATTATTCAGGCTATTAGTCCTTGTTTAAAACCATATTTTTAAAACAATAGAAGATATGAGATACAGAAAAAAATAGATGAGCTTTTTTATTGCTCTAAATATAAATTATTCCTAATCATTTTTAACCATGCATTAAGATAGTACATAATTATATAGAATAAAATACTCAATTTCATCATTTTTAGATACTAAGTTTTTGATAGAGTTTTAGTGGATAAGCAAATAAAAGTTGATTGCATTGTTTCCTGGTTCTCTCCTCGGTGAGTTTTTTTATCAAGAGTTCTCTCTTATTATTCACATCTTATACTATTTTGGGCAAGGAATGAGCTGCCAATTATTAAACTGCTTAAATCTATAATATTTGAATATTTCCAATTTCTCTGCTATTTAATGGGCACCTAATTTGGTATTACCAATTATTAGCTACCAAATATGAACAACCTGTAGAGTAGAAAAAATATTTCTTAACGTTCATTACTGACCAGACATGTACCTCTCAGGTAAGAAGTGACAACATTGTAGTCTAATAAAAATTTAACCATATGTATCAATCAGTGTTTGAATTGTTGCTCCAGACTTGGGGTTGATTACAAATAGCTGGCAGGAGGTGCAGAATAGGAAGAAATCACTCAAAAATTATACCTTCCTATAACTCTGTCTAGCTTGATCAGAGCCCAGGGAAAAGCTAAAAATGGATCCCATATTTGTCAAATCATTTAAGGGATGAAAGAGAAGGAATGGTCAGGATAAACCAGGCAGTGTTAGGGAGGGCAAGGAAAGGATATTGGTGAGGACAGGTATCGTCAGAGCATATGGGCACCTCATCTCCTTTCTTTTACAATAAAATTCTCAACAGACCAAGAAACTGCAAAGTGTTCCATGGTTCCTCTTAAATATGCTATAACCCAGACTGTAGAGAGACTTATTATGATAGCTCATCAAATCAATTATTTTTATCATTTTAAATTGATAGTTATTATCAATTCATAAAGTAATCAAATTACATTTGATTTTTTCCTATCAGGTTTGTAAACCCAACTTCATTTGTTTATGGACCAAATGAGGATAATGAACCTGAAATGTGCATGGCAGAGAAAATTAACTTCACTTTCCATGTAAGCAAAGTTGATTGTGTTGACACTTGTAACACATTGAATGTTACTGGTGCATTGCTCAGGGGAAATCTGCAGGCTCCCAGTGTGATGTGGACAGGGCTGGCTGAGGGTGGAAGAGCAGCCACAGGACTTGTTCTACTTATATGCCCCTTCTCCTCCAACTTGTCTGGACCCTGGTTCCCAAGTGCAAGTAGAAAACAAGGTAATGGAGGTAACATAATCCAGGCAGTGTGATGGAATAAGCTGCATCTGCTAAAGGTCAAAGAAAGGCTTCTTTAGATGCATACCAGTGAAAATCTACTCATGGTTAAAGCTTTATAAAAGTCCTACCATTACCATGTAAAAGCAGCTCAGACCTCCCCACTCTCCCTTTAAGGCCATAGATAGAGAACTTGTGACAAGTGATTCTCATGTATTAACCTTTTAGAAAGTTAATAGTATTACCATTGTCCAGAAATATTAAGGTACTAATATACAACTGAACCTTCTTTTATGAAACATTTTTACTATTAAACGAAGATTTTCAGGTGGAATAAGTAAAGATACAGAAATGTGTTTTAAATCCAAAGCACTCCCTAAACATGCTTAGTTATATAACAATCTATAGGCTGTGTGTATATGATATCTTATAAGGCAATACTTTTCAAAATGTGTATCATAATCACTTGGGGTGTATATCCATAATGCAAATTGCCAGCCCAGAACGACAGAAGAAGAGTGACCTTGGACTCTTATTGGTTCTATATATACTCAAGTAGTTGTTACAGTAGTTACACAGTGATGAAATAACTAAGCCCTCTATGCTGACGACCCAAATAAGTGCTCTTCTCAGAACTTAGTGGGGGTTTATGTTCTGACAGACAAATGGAGCTGGACTCTAGAAGGCCTATTCATTAATTTGCAATGGAGGGACTGGAGGTATTTGCAATCTCTAGATGTGATAAATCTGTGGAAGCATGAAGAGTTTCACAGTGACTAAATGTTATTAGCTAAATACAAATGTCTGGTGACTACTGACATCAGGGGAGAAAGAGCCAGTCCACGAGAAGGGGCACTATTGGGTACCCACTACTGACACACTTCTTTTTCAACTGCCTGGTGCTTCCATGGTTTTGCAACTACTACCTGCCCTTAAACCCAGGGACACTCTTTCTCCATCTATGCCATATGCATTCAAAAGATACTTGCAGGTCAGCAAGCCATCCATTTCATGGGGGTATTAGGCCACATCTGTTTTGACTCAGCTTTATAAGTTAAGCTCTGGGGAGAGAACATTTTGGCCAAAGGGAAGTTCTTTGCAACCCCAAAGTATCACAATAATGAAATATCATTTATGAAATTTTTGAAAAGCAATATTAAAACTGTTGTATTTTCTTAAAATCAGAAAGGGGCAGGTTATAGGGATTTAGAGTGCATTATTACCTCATTTAAAAACATGTTTTTTATTCACTTCTGCTAACTATCCTCTCAGGACATAGTGATTTTTTAAAAGATCACAGACTTTAGAATTAGAATATGTGGGTTTTTGTCCTAATACTTGTCACTTTTAAACTTTCATCTTGGACACACGATTGACACCTGTTAGCTGGACAATTGGCCTCCACATAGGATAGTTATGAAGATCAATTGATCATGCTTTTAAAATGTATATTGTTGATGTCTCTTCCTTAAGACTCTTTCTACAATTAAAGTCATCAACCTGGACATTATGACCTAATCAATATGAAAAAGAGAGGGTTAGGAATAATGGCTAGAGATTGAAATCAGTAGCAGACTAAGTTTTGTCAATACTGTCTCCCTTTGCTGTACA
Source organism: Tolypeutes matacus (assembly GCA_026826555.1). Taxonomy (NCBI): domain Eukaryota; kingdom Metazoa; phylum Chordata; class Mammalia; order Cingulata; family Chlamyphoridae; genus Tolypeutes; species Tolypeutes matacus. The sequence goes on along the minus strand of JAKSZT010053929.1, from coordinate 57,329,273 downwards.
GTTTCTACCTACAAACCTAAAGCTCACTGATATCTGTACTTTAAAACAATTTTTGTTTTTCATTTCCAGGTTATGAATGCCGGCCATAGCGTGGCTCCAAATGTTAGTGCAGAAATAATGGTACCAAATTCTTTTACACCCAAAACCAATAAGCTGTTCAACATTTTGGATGTTCAGGTATAAGAGTATTCCTTCCACTCTGACCTTTGTTAGATATAAATACTAAATAAATATAAACCAATCATTTCTATAAATTTAGTCAAACATACCTAAGATATGACTCCACCATGCATTTGTCAAGTATATTTTGAATATTATACAATGCATTAGAACTGTAGAATTAGTGACTCTCTACCTTTGACTTATGCAATAACAGAATTGTGTTCCACGATATTTGTTGAATTATTATTATAGGATACATTTGCTTTGTGATATGGACTCCTGGAAGTAATTCTCCATATGGTAGAGTTTGCCATAAAGCCTTCAGCCATTTTTAAGAAAGCATTATTCAAATCACTTCTTAAGATAGTATCTTCTTGTGTTAATGACCATCAGAATTTTACCTTCCCAGTTTCAAGACAAGCAATCAAAAAATAAACCTCCTGAGTAGATTTGAGATCTGATTTTAAAAATCTTACTTGAATTCCAAATCTAGATCGTAGGACATGCTGTTAGAAAACATTGTCTTGTTTTGTGCATAATACACAAGAAATGTTTACATTTTCACATTGCCTTGATTTCTGAAACATTAAGGCTATTTTATCAGCTTAGGATTTATATCCAACCCTCTGTAATTTTGCTGCTGTTTGCGGTTTCTCCACAAAGGTTTAATCTCTTCCAAATAAATCTGTGAACAATTATTTTCACAATTTCACGAATACCCAGCATACTTGAGAAAAGATGAGCAAATAAATTTTTAAAACCATGTAGCTTTTGTTGTTCTTTCCAATACTGAAATATTAGATTTGTCTTTTTATCTTCATAGACTACTGCTGGAGAATGCCATTTTGAAAATTATCAGAGAGAGTGTACATTGCAGCAGCAAAAGGGTACAATCGAGACCCTAACAGGTTTATTCAACTTCTTGTCAAAGACTGATAAGAGGCTATTGGTAAGTTTCGAGTCCTCAAGTTTTAATTTTTGCTTTCCAATATAGACTAGAGAAACACTTAAAACCAAGAGTCAGTGCATTTGAGCTAACTTGGTTGAGTGGTAGAAGAGAGCTCATATTTAGGTAATATTTTTGTGTGTAAGAAACAAGTATGATTGGAAGCTTGAAACAGACTAAGGGTTAAATATATATCTCAGATAATTCAGGACACAAAGATGTTCTCTTCACCTGGGCAAGCAATCTCATCTTTTAAATAACTCAGATTTTACAACAAACTAGGAGTCTTTTCATTCTGTCTCAGAAGATTAAGTTCATAAAAAATGAGAATATATGCTCCAGTTCAAATACTTTCTCTGTTAAGATTTATAAAACAAACATTTGTGTTTTGTTTATAGCAAGATAACTTTTAAATGCCACCAAGGAAAACAGATCTTTAATTCCATATAAAATATTTTACCCATCTTTTTAAAAATGTTAGGTTTTAAAATGGTACTTTTGTATTCTTTTCAAGTATTGCATAAAAGCTGATCCACATTGTTTAAGTTTCTTATGCAATTTTGGAAAAATGGAAAGCGGAAAAGAAGCCACTGTTCACATTCAGTTAGAAGGCCGGCAAGCTCTCTTAGAAATGGTAAGTCTAAAATATAATGATAACTTTGTGGATAAGTTTATAGAATCTAAAATTCACCTATCTTACATAGGCAGGTTGATATGGAACCATTCAACAATTTATAATTTTACTCCAGGTTTTCTTTCCATTTATCTCTTCAGGTGTCTACATTTGATGACATAGTTTTAGTAACTCAACAGATAAGAGGTTTATTTTAGAAAGCATCCCTGATTGACTTAATCAAGGTTCATAGGCAAAGAAATTGGCCATCTTAACATTTCTCCAAACTGGTTTAAATTTTCCTTAAAAATCTGGTAAAATTAAGACTTCCATCAAATCAAACAAATATCTAATTTCATCAGAAATACTCTATGACACTATATACCAGTAGCACCGTCTCCAAACATTCTCTAAGGGACAAAACTTTCCCTATTTGAAGACCACTGCTTTAGATCTAGATGAATCTTGTAATTTCTTTAACTCTAAGTATCTGAGTAAAGGCTACATTCTCATCTTTCCCAATAATTGCACATATTTAAAAAATCTCAATTTTGCATATATTTTCAGAAGGTCCTCAGAGCACAAATACATATTCCCAAGATTCATGGTTTCTCGGTTATAAGCATGTTGATCTCATCCAGTGATTTGTATACTTTAACTATTTGCACCAGTTTTTTTCCATTAAGATACTAGGTAGACTATATGTATTTAAGCAAAAAAGAAACACTATTTAGAAATAAACAGAAAAAGGCCCAAACAAGTCGGATCAGGGGAAATGTTTATAAGGCAAAGAATATTATCTTTCGTGGGGATAAAAATTCAACATCCAGGGAAAAAATGCAGTGGAAAACTAACAACTTACCAGACAAATAATATTTAAATCAAAAGATGTGTGTGAAGTAGCCATGTTTACTTCCTTTAGGCCCAAGGAAGCATTGTACTGCAGTTAATTACAAATGGTGAAATAAATTGAAGATAAATTTCAAAAACCTCTGGATAAAAAAGATCTTGAGAAATTATTCCCCTCCCAAGATGGCTCCCTTGTCTTTTTTTCCTTAGGAGGCACTGGGAACGGAATCCAGGACCTCCCATGTGGGAGGTGGGTACTCAACTGCTCCCGAGAAATTATTTTTAACATGTGTCTTCATGAAATAAAATTATGAATCGGCCTAAGGTGATCTCTTTTATTAAACAGGATGAGACTTCAGCACTCAAGTTTGAAATAAGAACGACAGCCTTTCCAGTGCCAAATCCAAAAGTTATTGAATTAAACAAGGATGAGAATGTTGTACATGTAAGATTACCTTTTTAGCTGGTACATTAAGATTGTAGGGAAACAATATTGCTAGGATGTTTATAATTACCTCCTGTGGGGTATCTGAGCCAGGAAATTGGATTGTGGCCAGATCACAAAGACCCTTGAATACTCCGTGAGGGACCAGCCAGCTCTTTAGTGAAGTGAATTTGGTAACAGTAATGATAGGATGGACTGGAGGAAGAACCACAGATTTTCTGTTCTGTTTCTGCTAGAGACAGCAAGAGAATGAAGCAGATTGTTCTAAACCTTTTACTGGGGATTGTGGAGGTAATTCAAAGTAAACATAAGGAAATTTCTAAACTGGTGGTTCTTTAAATTCCATAGGTTCTCCTAGAAGGCCTACATCATCAAAGACCCAAACGTCATTTTACTATACTGATTATTTCAGGTAGCTTGCTACTTGGACTCATTGTACTTTTATTAATTTCATACATTATGTGGAAGGTAAGCCTTTAATAATTACCAAAATTAAACCACTCAATGTCATTTGCTCAAAGCCAGTTTTTGGCTCCCAAGTTATTAAATATATTTTAGTATTTCTTATGTTAAAATTCCTTGGTGAATATGGAGTATTGATCTCACATTTCTCCTAATTTTGATGCCTTCTCAAATTTTCAACACTCAAATACTTTTTAAAAAGATCATCATATAAAATGTCAAACTTTGTCCCACGTAACACTAATTATAAGAAATACTGATATTCTGAATGTGGTATGTTCATAACTACACACTAATGATTATGCAATATTTTCAGGCTGGCTTCTTTAAAAGACAATACAAATCTATCTTGCAAGAAGAAAACAGAAGAGACAGTTGGAGTTATGTGAACAGTAAGGACAATGATGATTAAAGACTTCTTTCAAATTGAGAGAATAAGAAACTCAGGTTCTACCAAGAAAACTTGACACTGTTTACAAGAAAACATGAATTTTGTGCAGACTTCTTCTATGTACTACTTTCATTCTTGACCTTGTGACACATCTTAATGCAAGTGAAAAATTACTGTAAATAACTGCAAAAGTAATCTTTCAAAGAACTGTGTAATAAATGAATCATATTGAGAAAGTAAATGTTATTAGAGAAGTCTGGGACTTGAAATCTCTCCTTCTAAGAAATATTATTTAACATGTGGTAAAATAACACTGAACTTTCAAATATGTCGAGATTTCTTTAAAATTATTTCTTGGAATTTTCCAGAGGCCTATTCACAGAATTTCTAATGACTAAGGAGACTATTACATTTTTTGTCTATGAATATTATGGACCCAATGAGCAAACTTCAGACCTAACTTGTACACTGGTTTGAACATAGTGGATGACTTCTGGATAACTGTTTTATATGACTATGAATTTTTTTTCTGTATGTGTGTGATATAAATACATTAATCTTCCTATAACGCGATTTTTTCAAGGCTACATTGTTTATAAAAACAAGAGTACAACAGTATTTTATATTCTGAAACAGCAGATTGTGAACGTTGCACTTTAGTATTTGAAATAGAAATACACTGATGTATGCAATGAAATAAAACTACTTCACTAATGATTTAAAAAGTCAAAGCGAGTGAATACACAGGTATTTGTTTAGATGTACCTTTCCTCTTCAATATAAGCATTAAATATGTAATCATCAGGACTATAAAATACTGTTTGGCATATTGTTTGGGGAAACAATTCATAAATTTAATTATAAGCTAAAGTATATTGATTTGGCTGGTGTACAATGATGCAGCATCAATTTCAACAGAATGTTTGATAGCTTAAATATTTTTTTGAAGTTTTTTGTTGATATTGTTATATATAAGATGTTATTTTATAATGAACTGGGTTTTAAATATTTATCTCTAAATGCCTTTTCATTTCATCTGGATTGTCCTACATCTATCTTTAATAAAGTTGTGGCAACATCTGTTATAGGGAGTGGTCAGATTTTACAATTATGCAAAATTCCTCTGCCAGCAACTGCCCCCTTTCTCAGGCTTCCTAATTCATTTGAAATATGCATTTTGATCCATGATTGGGGGTATAAAATGAAAAATGCAAGAGAGTTGCAGAATCTTTTGAGCAGTGAAATCCTATTGGAATGAACAGGAAACCTCCTTGAACACACCCAGGGCACCACTTTAAAGTACATCTAGTGAAATTTATATTGCATTTTAAAAGAATACTTTTGACTAAAAGGTCTACTTTTAGGCTTATTAAATGTCAAGTAGTTCCGTCAGGCAAAACATTGATGAATAAATCAAGCCTAAATTTAGAATTGCCTTCTGAAGGATGATCTCTGAAGAAATTTAAATTTGGTTCTTTTCTACTCAGAAATGACAGTGCTGCAGGTATTATTTAGTACACTTGAAAACAAAGTCCTATGTGTGCCCTATGTCTTCCTCTTAGGTGCAGAAAGAACACTGCTATCTATTGGATTAGATTCTTCCCAAAGATATGTTTTTGCCTAGTTTGAAATAGAATTTATTAGATTTTAATAATAAAAACACTAAAGGAAAACTCAACTGAGTTTTCAATTTTCATAGAATATTTACAAAATCAGTTCCATAATCACTTTTTAAAAGATAATGGTTACTCTTTTTTGGCAAATAGTCTAGGTATTGGAGATATATTGAAAAATGCTGCTGTTTCTGGCTAAATAGCTGCATGACCTTGGAATTTTACCTCTCTGGATTACCTCATCAGTAAAATCATGGCACACTCATGGAATCTGTGGTTTCTTCCTACCAATTTATAAGAAAGTTTATCATCAGAATTGATGACACAAAGCCTGAAAATAAAAGAAACCAAATTGTTTCACTTTGGAATTATAAATCATGATGCTTACATTTATTATATTTTCAGGTCCAAAAAAAATACTTTCCAAAAGGCAGAGTTTGTTTTCATCTTGATTTTTTTTTAAGACCTAGAAGATAATTTTGTAGCAATATCAAAAATTACTTATTTTCAAAAATAAGATATTTCTATTAGGATATCTGCTTACCATGACCATGTTCTTTCATATTAAAGTTCTAATTTTGCACACTTTTATAAACAATTACATGTTGCTTTAGAATCATTCATTTCTTCCATGCTTCCTCCATAAAGATTGATAAGTCTTGGATGCAATCTGTAAAGATAATATGTATATTTTATTTCATCAATCCATCATTCCATTTTTCACACACAGTATACATATATACCTAATACTAAGTATACCAAATATAAATTCAATGATACCCAGAAAACATACATTCATGGGAGAGCTGAACTCTGGAAAAAGTTGGGGGGCCTGAAAGTACCATAAAACCTTCTTAATTGACTTTCCTAACAGATGCTGTCCATTGCCTCTGTATAACACTGATGCCTACAGAATGAGTCATATAATTAGCTACCCCTGCACACTACGTCTTCCCATTTAGTGATAATGCCTATCAAAAATGAGTTCTTATATTCCTAAACCTACTTATGGCAGTTGTTCTTATTAGCTAATACAGAAAATTGTTCTTACAGTAAACTAGGTTGAATGCTTTGGAAAGACATAAAAGCAAACTGCTAAACTCAAAATGTTATAGTATTAGTTATGGGTGAGAAGAAAATGGAAAAGACTGGGGAATCAAATTGTAACATCTAGAAGGATTCAGCACTCAGATGGTTTCAATGGTTTCATCAAGGTTTTAAGATGTTTATCCATTTTTAAAAATCCAGAATAGGAAATTGTAGACATGCATTATTTGTATAGTTTGTGAATAATTCAGAATGCCAATGTAGAGATTTATAACCAAAGAAAAAGGCTTGGCTCCCTATAACAATTAGTGAATAAATCTAAAGTTATCCTATTTTATTTATTGAAGGTTGTGCATGTATTTTCTTGTGCTTTCCTAATTTTATGACTTTTAAAAACTATTATCCAGAGGTAATATCAGCAAGATGGCAAAGTAAGATATATAGGTGAACATTCCCCCTTAGAAACAGCAAAAAAAAAAAAAAAAAATGGGCCAAATCAACCTCCTCAAACACTGGAAGATGACTGAGACTGGAAAACAACTCGAATGCTGAATCATGGGGAAAAAAAAAAAATCACCTAAAAACCATAGGAGAGCAATGGGACAAATTTACTGGTGTGAGCGCCTCTCCCATGCTTGGATCCACATGGCAGTTTGTGTAACCCACTGCAGCAGCTAGGTGGCCATGTGCATACAAGTGCAGGTCCCTGGGGCATGACTGACCCATGGGGTGGCTTGATGGCCCACATGCACTCAAGTGTTGTTCCCTGAGGCCTGATTACTGATGCACCTAAATGAAAATATTGGGTGTGCTGTCAAACATTGGCCAAACTGGCTGTGAGGAAGACTGACTCAAGGCATGGCTCCGAGTCCCCTAACCCAGAAGTTACTGAGGGCAGAAAAGCAACACAGAAAAGGGGAGCAGAAAAGCAGGGAAAGCCCAGTGCTGAAAACTAGAGTGAAAAGGCAGACCAGAGTGCAGAAGTGCAGCTAAGCGGATCCCAGCTTCTGGAGAGGAAAAACTGTAACAAAGAAAAAGAGTATAGCCCAGGACCCTGAGAGAGGTAGCTGGGGAGAAAAACTCCATTCTTGGAGGGAAATCACACATACTGGGGAATTCTTGAAAGCTACCACATAGCTCAGGCCAAGGTGCAGACTCAGAGAAACCTTAGAAAAGCCTCACTGCTCACCATGGCTATTCTACGGGTCCACTAGAAACTGGGCAAAGCACTGGAGAAGAGATTCAACACAGCCAATCTACACTAAAACCCTGGGTAAGAGAGAGAATCTGACTTCATAGTTAGCACGGCAAAATAATCAATTGCTCAGATTTCAAAAAAAGATCACAAAACACACAAAAAAACAAGAACAATCAGGAAGAGATGGCCCATTCAAATGAACAAAATAAAATAGAGGAATCATAGATATTGGAATTACTAATTAAAGACATTAAGTCAATGTTACTAAGTTCAATGAACTAAAGGAAAACATGGACAGAGAAACTAAAGAAGATCAAGATGATGATGCAAGCACCAAAAGGAGGAATTAGATATTAAAAAAAAAATTAATGGAACTTTTAGGGGTGAAAAACACAAAGATTAAAAATACACTCTCAATGGGAGAAAATATTTGGCAATCACATATCCAATAAGAGTTTAATATCCATGATACACAAGAGATCATACAACTCAACAATAAAGACAAACTACCCAATTAAAAAATAGGCAAAAGACTTGAAAAGACAATTGTCCAAAGAAGAAATACAAATGGTGAAGAAACACATGAAAAAATGTTCAATATCACTAGCGATTAGGGAAATGCAAATCAAAACTACAATGAGATATCACTTCACACCTATTAGATTGGCCGCTATTAAATAGTAGGAAAACTGTAAATGGAGAGGATGTGGAGAAATAGGAATGCTTATTCACTGTTGGTGGAAATGTAGAATGGTAAAACCATTATGGAGGACTGTTTGGCAGTTCTTAAGGAAGTTGAATATAGACTTGCCATGGGACCTGGAAATTCCATTGCTAGGTATACACCCAGAAGAACTGAGAGCAGAGAAACTAGCAGACAGTGGCACACAGATGTTCATAGCAGCATTATTCATGATTGCCAAGAGTTGAAAACAACCTAGATGTCCATCAACTGATGAATGGATAAACAAATTGTGGTGTATATACATGATGGAATATTATGCAGCAGTAAGAAGTAATGAAATTGTAAAGCATATGACAACATGGATGAAACTGAGGACATTATGTTGAGTGAAGCAAGCCAGACACAAAAAGACAAATACTGTATGATTGTGCTATTATGAACTAAATATATTGTGTAAACTCATGGAGTTAATAATTAGAATATAGGTCACCAGAAAATAGAATGAGGGTAGAGAATGGAAAGCTGAGGATTAATCTGTGCAGAATTGGTAAAAAAGCTGTAAATCTTTGGAAATAAATAGAAATGGTGGTATCATATCACAGTGTTTGTAACTAGCAGAGCTAGTATATGGGTATGACAGTATTTGAAAGGGAAAGTCTAAGGTCATGATATTACTAGAAGAAAAGTTAAAAACCATAACATGGGACTGTATAAGATAGTAAAATCTCATGTAAAACATGAATATGGGTGATATTGCATATATATGACTGTTTTTATAAAATATAAATCCAAATACACTAGAGAAAATGAAAAAGAAGAACAGCTATGTACAGCAGGGGAAGAATAGAAAGATTGAGAGGTGATGAGTTTTGGTTGTTTTTTGTTTATATTATTATTGGAATAATGAAAGTACTCTAAGAATGACTGAAGTGCTGAATGCACTTCATATGTGATTACCATTGATTGTATACTTTGGATGGATTTATGCTTTATTAATATGTATCAATAAAATTGAATTGTTAAAAAAATACACTATAGAAGTTCCAATGCAGATTTGGACATGCAGAAGAAAGAATTAGCAAGCTAGAAGACAGGATAATTGAAATCATTCAATCTGAAGAACAGAGAGCAACAGGAATGAAAAGAGGGAGCAGAGCCTAAGGAACTGCTCCCCTTTATGTATAAAACATAAAGCATGTTAATATATGCATTATAAGAGTACGGGAAGAGAAGAGACAGAAAGGGGCAGAAAGAATATTTGAAGAAATAGTGGCTGAAAACTTCCCCAAATTGACAAAAGACGTTAATATACACATCCTAGAATCCCCCCAAAAACTTCAAACAGGTAAACTCAAACAGATCTACTCTGGGACACATCATAATCAAAATGTCAAATGCCAAAGATGTAGAATTATGAAAATGGCAAGAGAGGAGTGAATGGTCGCATACAAGGGATCCTCAATAATATTAAGTGCTGATTTCTCATCAGAAATCATAGAGGTGAAAAGGCAATAAGATGACATAATAAAAGAATTGATAGAGAAAATATATCAACACCTATGGAATTCTGGGAAGGCAGTGCTGAGAGGGAAATTTATAGCCCTCAATGCTTATATTAAAAAAGAAAGTTAAAAATCGAAGACCTAACTGTACACCTGGAGGAAGTTGAAAAAGAACAGCAAATTAATCCCAAACCAAGCCAAAGCAAAGCAATGAGAGATCAAGGCAAAAATAAATAAAATTGAGAACGAAAAAATGAGAATCAATAAAACCAAAATTTGGTTCTTTAAGAAGATCAATAAAATCAACCAACCCTTAGCTAAACTGACAAAGAGAAAAAGAGAGAAGATGCAAATTAATAAAATCAGAAATGAGTGGGGGGACATTACCACTGACCCTGCAGAAATAAGAGAGATCATAAGAGGATACTATGAACAACTGTACATCAAAAAACTAGAAAATGTAGATGAGAGGGAAAATTCCTAGAAACACAAACAACTTACACTGACCCTAGAAGAAGTAGAAGACCTCAACAAACCAATCACAAGTGAAAATATTGAAACAGTCATCAAAAACAGATTCAATGCAATCCCAATAAAAATCCCAACAGTCTTTTTTGCAGAAATGGAAAAGCCAATTATCAAATTTATTTTGAATAGCCAAAAATGTCTTAGAAAAGAATGAAGTTGGAGGATTCTCACTTTCTGACATTAAAGTATATTACTTAGTTACAGTGGTAAAAACACCATGGTACTGGCATAAAGAAAGATTGACCAATGGACCAAATGGAGAGCTCAGAAGTAGACCCTCACATTTATGATCAAGTGATTTTTGATAAGGCTGTCAAGCCCTCCCAGCTGGGCCAGAACCATCGTTTAACAAAGGGTGCTGTGAGAACTGAATCTCCATATCCAAAAGAATGAAAGAGGACCCTTATGTCACACCTTATACAAAAATTAACTCAAAATGGATAAAGGACCTAAATATGAAAGCTATGGCCATAAAACTCCTAGAAGAAAATGTAGGGAAACACTGTCAAAATGTTGTGGTAGGTGGTAGTTTCTTAAACCTTACACCCAAAGCATGAACAATGAAAGAAAAAATAGATAAATGGGACCTCCTGAAAACTAAATACTTCTGTTCTTCAAAAGACTTTGTCAAGAAAGTAAAAAGGCAGCCTACTCAATGGGAGAAAATATTTGAAAACCACACATCTGATAAGGGTTTGGTACCCATTTTATATAAAGAGATCATACAGGGAAACAGATGTGGCTCAAGCGATTGGGCTCCCATCTACCATATACAAGGTCCAGGGATCAATTCCCAGGGCTTTCTGGTGAAAGGCAAGCTGGCCTGTGCAGAGTGCTGTCCTGCATGGAGAGCTGGCACAGCAAGATGATGCAACAAAAAGAGACACAGAGGAGAGACAATAAGAGATGCAGCAGACCAGGGAACTGAGGTGGCACAAGAGATTGAGCACCTCTTCCCCACTCTGGAAAGTCCCAGGATCAGTTCCGGTGCCACCTAAAGAGAAGACAAGCAAAAAGGAACACACATAGAGCAGATAATGAGTGCAAAAACAAAGGGGGGTGGTGGTAAAAAAACCTTTAAAAAAAAAAAAAAGAGATCATACAACTCTATGATAAATAGACAAGCAATCCAATTTAAAAATGGGCAAGAGACTTGAATAGATATTTCTCCAGAGAGGAAATACAAATGGCCAAAAAGCACATGCAAAAATGCTCAACATCACTAGCTATTGGGGAAATGCAGCTCAAAATTGCAATGAGATACCATTTCATTATTATGAAATTATTTTAAAAACTACAAGTGCTGGAAAGGATGTGGAGAAACAGGAATACTCCCTCACTCTTGTGGAAATGTAGAATGGTACAGCCTCTGTGGCAGCACCTCAAGAAGCTGAATATGAAACTGCCATATGATCCAGCATTCCTTTTATTAGGAATATATTCAGAAGAACTGAAAGCAAGGATGTGAATTGACATTGCACATTGATATTTCTAGCTAAATTAATCACAATTGCTAAAATATGGACCCAGCCCAAGTGTTCACCCATTGATTAATGGATAAACAAAATGTATATACACACAATGGAATACTGTTCAGATGTAAGAGGAAATGAAATCTGGATGCATATGACAACATGGATGAACCTAGAAGATATTCTATTGAGTGAAATAGCCAGACACAAAAGAAGAAATATTGTATGGTCTCACTAATATGAACTAAATATGTCTAGTAAACTCATGGAGGTAAACTCTAGAGTATAGGTTACTCGGAAATAGGGGTTGAGAATGGAGATGATGCTTAATTTATGTAGGATTATTAATAGGGTTAATGGTAAAAGTGTGGAAATGAATAGAGTTGAGAGTAACACATTATAGTGAGTATAACTAACACTGTTGGTTTATTAATGTGATTGTGGCTGAAGGAAGTAGTCTGTGGAAGTAAATGTCAGTTAAAAGTAAACTAAAGAATAATCTAAGGAATGTTTAACTGATTTCAGTGGTGGATGAAGATTGCGGTTAATGGTATAAATGTATGAATACTCTTCTTTTACAAAGTGCTAAGAATATGGTGACACAAGGGAAAGTTACAACTAATGTAACTTATGGATGATAGTTAACAGTAATACTATAATATTTTCCAGCAATGACATGAAGATATTTTTTCAATACTAAGGGATAACAACAGGAGGGTATAAAAGGGTTTGGGAATTTTGCTTTTGGAGTGATGAAAACATTCTAAAATTGACTGAGGTGATAACAGCACAACTCTGTGAGGAAAATGAGAGCCACTCAGTGTACGCTTTGAATGGATTGTACAAAGCATGGGATCAGTGGTAGATGATGGACTGTGCTTAACATTACAAATATGAGAATGTTCTTTCCTGAATAACAAATATGTAATAATAATATAGGGTGTTAATAATTGGGTGGGTTGGGGGGAAATATACCAAATGTAATATATGGGCTTAGTTAGTAGTAATATTTTGATTGATGATGCTCTTTCATAGTTTGTAACAAATGTTTCACAACAACACAAAGTGTTGGTGGTAGAGAGATGTATGGGAGCATTCTATGATATGTATGTTTTGTAAAGTCAAACTTTACTATACATTTATTGTTTATATATGTCCATGTATGAATGAAAATTTTATTTAAAAATAAGTTGTTTTCTATTCACAATCATAAATTTTCCAAAATGGAAAATTTTAAAAAATCCATTAGCAATAGCTCCTCAAATAATAAAATGCCTAGGAGTAAATTTTAAAAGGAGGTGAAAGACTTGTACACTGAAAACTACAAGTGGTGCTAAAAGAAATCAAATAAGACCTAAACAAATGTCAAGACACCCCATATTCATAGAAAGTAAGACATGATATCATTAATATGCCAATACTACCCAAAGCAATCCACAGATTCACTGCAATATGTATAAAAATCCCAGAAGCCTATTTAGCAGAAATGGAAAAGCTCATCCTCAAATTCACATGGAATTGGAGGAGGTCCCAAATAGCCAAATAAATATTGCCCAAGAAGAACAAAACTGGAGGTCTTACACTTCCCAGGATCAAAATTTACTATGAACATGCAGTAATCAAAACAGTGTGGTGCAAGCATATAGAAATATAGACCAATGGAATAGAACTGAGAATTCAGAAATAAAACCATACATCTATAGCCAAGTGATTTTTTTTATAAGGGTGCCAAGAACATTAATTGGGGAAAGAATGGTCTCTTTTACAAATGGTGTTGGGAGAACTGGATATCCTCTTGCAAAACATTAATATTAGACCCATACCTCAAAAATTCACCCTAAATGGGTCAAGGACCTAACCATAAGAGCTAAAACCATAAAGGTCTTAGAAGAAAACATGTGGGTAAACCTTTCTAACCTTGGATTTGGTGGTGAGCTCTTAGATAAGACACCAAAAGCAAAAGCAACAAAAGGAAAATGGAAAAAATGTATTATACCTAACTTAAAAACTCTTATATAGCAAAGGACACTATCAAGAAAATGAAAATATGCAACCTGCAGAATGGGAGAAAATAAGTGCTAACCATTATCTAATAAAGATTTAATATACAGAATATATAAAGCACTGCTACAACTCAGCAAGAAAATGGCAAATAGGACAATTTAAAAATGGGCAAAGGACTTGAATAGAGATTTCTCCAAAGAAGATATACAAAAGGCCAATAATCACAGATAAGGATGCTCAACATCATTGGTCATCAGGGAAATGAAACTCAAAACCACAAGTTACCACTTCACATCAGGGGGATGGTTATTTAAAACTGAACACAGAAAATAGTAAGTGTTGGTGAAGATTCAGAGAAACTGGAACACTTTTACATTGGTGGTTTTGTAAAATGGTGCAGCCACTATATAAATCAGTTTGGTGGTTCCTGGGTAAGTTAAAAATAGAATTATCATAGGACCCAGCAAGCTCACTTCTAGGTATATACCTAAAAGAAATGAAAGCAGGGACTTGAATGACATCTGCATGCTAATGTTAATAGCAGCATTATTTACCATATCCAAAAGGTAGAAGAGTAAGCCATGATCATCAACAGATGAATGGATAAACAAAATGTGGCGTGTGTGTGTGTATAAAATGAAATATCATTCAGCCATAAAAAGTAATGAAGTTCTGATATATGCTGCAACATGAATGAACCTTGAAGACATGTTTAGTAAAATAAGCCAGCCATAAACAAATATTGTATGATCTTGCATACATGAAATACCTAGAATAAACAAATTCCCTAGAGACAGAGAGTAGTTGATAGAATAACATGGCTGGGGATAGTTATTACTTAATGGAAGAAGAATTTTTGTTGGAAGTGATGAAAAAGTTGGCGCAATGGACATTAGTAATGGTGGCACAATACTGTGAATGTAATTAATACCACTGAATTGTACACTTGAAAGCGGTTAAAATGGGAAATGTTGAGTTGTATATATGTTACTACAATAAAAAGGTTTAAAAACTCACATAAAAAATTAAAAATTATCCAACTGAATGGCTACCTTGATAGTTGAGTAAATAGAGCTTCCATGATACTATGGAGTTTTGTGTCTAGTGGGGGTGTATAAGGTTGTGAAATAATTATACTTACCTAACATGGACCTCTGATGGCACTTCCATTAAATCACCATCTATGTTCCAGGGGAAACTGTTTTCTGGAACAGGTTCATGATGTTCATCCTCTTTCTCTGGATTGTGTTCATTAGTATTATTCCTTGGATGAAGTTTGACTTCTTCAACAGTGTAAGTCTCAACAAATGGAAAATTGAACTAAAAACAAATGCAAATAATCAGTGTACTTCCTTCATCCATAACTGCTAATACAAATCAAATTTCTTTTTTCTGTCTATTTTTTATTAGAGAATCTGTGGGTTTACAGGACAATCAAACACAAAATATAGGATTACCATATTCCACCCTATTGTTAACACCTTGTATTGGTATAGTATGTTTGGTACAATTGATGAAAGCACATTTTTATAAATGTGCTATTAACACAATCCATGGTTTAACTTAGGGTTCATTGTGTTGTGCAGTTCCATGGATTTTTTAAAATTTATTCTAGTCATATATATATATATATACACAACTTAAAATTTCCCCTTTTAACCACATTCAAATATATAGTTACATTTACAATATTGTGCTACCATCACCACTATCCATTACCAAAACTTTTCCATCATTCTCAATAGAAACTCTGTACATTTTAGGCCATATCTTCCTATTCTCTACTCCTAACATGTCCCCTGGTAACCTGACTCTATGACTTTACTTATTCTATTTCATATCAGTGAGATCATACAATATTTGTCCTTTTCTGTCTGGCTTATTTCACTCAACAAGATGTCTTCAAGGTACATCCATGTTGTCACATGTATTAAAATTTCATTCCTTTTCATGTCTGAATAATACTCCATTGTTGGTATATATCACATTTTGTTTATCCATTCTTCAGTTGATGGACACTTGGTGTGCTTCTATCTTTCGGCAATTATGAATAATGCTGCTATGAACATCAGTGTGCACATATCCGTCCAAGTCCTTGCTTTCAATTCTGTTGGGTATATACCTAGAAGTGGGATTGTTAAATCATATGGGAATTCTATATTGAACTTTCAGAAGAACTGCCAAATTTTCTTCATACAGCTACATCATTTTATATTCCCAACAGCAACTCCACATACTCTCCAGCACCTGTAATTTTCCATTTTTTTTTTAAAAACAGTAGCCCTTCTAGGGGGTGTGAAATGTTATCTCATTGAAGTTTTGATTTGCATTTCCATAATGGCAATGATGTTGAGCATCTTTTCATGGACTTTTTGGCCATGTATATATCTTTTTTGGAGAGATGTCTACTGAAGACTTTTGCCCATTTTTCAATTGGGTTGCTCATCCTTTGGTTGTTAGATTGAAGGATTTCTTTATATATTCTGGATATTAAACCTTATGTGGGCTGACTTCTGGGAAGGAGAATTAGAGAGATACAGGACTCACTTCTCTCTCAGAAAAAATAGCTAGAGGACAAGCAGAAACTGTCTGGAAAACAATTCTAAGGCTTAAGACAATTGGGGAAGACTGGATACCACCCAGGAGAGAGAGGTGAAGAAAAGGAGATTTAGCGGAGAAGGTCTGGAGTAAAAACTGCAGCTGCTGGTGCCCATCCCCCACCCTCAGAACAAACAGCATTGAGTTCTCCAGTCCCTGGTCAGTGGCTATGGATGGAGAAGATCACAGAGGTCCACAGGAAAGAGGAGAGAGAGATACACAGCTTACAGCTGATTCCGCTTTTGATCAAAGAATTTAGTCTGCTGTGTCCTATGAACCTTTCCAGGCTTGGTGTGGCCCTGCCATTGTTTGCCCTGGGAGCCTACAGGGGACTAAAGATAACATACCCTCTCAAACACCTTCCCTCCTGACTTGGACTGGTTGCTGATGATAGGGAGGGGAACAGAATTTATTTCCTCTCTAGGAAAAGGGAAAGGGCAGCCAGCCAAGGAAGGACAACAGTTTCTGAACAAGTTTGATTCGTGAGGTTTGGCTATCAATAATCTACCCGGAGGGAGAATTCCCCCATCACATTATTTCTGAACTGCCCACCTGGTCAGAGATCCAGTAAACACATCCCCACCAGGATTTGACCTGAAAGATCTGCCAAAGAGCTCAAACTGCTATGAGACCAAGAAAATGCATGCAAGGAAGATAAAAGTAAATAAAAGAGGCTTTTTCAGGCATTTACAGCCACTTTCTCCAAGGCCCTGGGAAACTGGTCTGCAACCCATTACTGGGCAATCCTAAAGACCTAGAACAAGTTGAACACAGAATCAAAGAACAGCAATAACACACAGCCACCCACCGCTAAATTCCTATACAAGAGAGAGAAAGTGAGCATCATTGTAAACCCACCATCATAATCAGATGCCAAGACAGCAGCAAAAAATTACAAGCCATACTTAAAAAAAAAAAAAAAAAAAAAAAAAGGAAGATATGACTCAGACAAAGGAACAAATCAAATTTCTGGGATTTGAAACAACTAATCAATGATGTTCATACAAATCTCCTAAATCAAACCAAATAAAGGAAGGACAATATGCCTAAGGAGATAAAGGACATCAAGAAGACACAGGGCAAACACAAAGAAGAATTCAAAAAGAATAGAAAAGTAACAGAACTTATGGGAATGAAAGACACAATACGTAAGATAAAAAAAAAAAAAAAAACAGAGGCATACAACAGCAGATTTGAAATCATAGAAGAAAGAATCAATGATATAAAAGATCAACAGTGGAAATTGAAGAGGGAGAATAACAGAGAGAGAAAAGAATGGAAAAAA
The DNA here is from genome assembly GCA_026826555.1 of Tolypeutes matacus. Lineage (NCBI taxonomy): Eukaryota > Metazoa > Chordata > Mammalia > Cingulata > Chlamyphoridae > Tolypeutes > Tolypeutes matacus. The sequence goes on along the minus strand of JAKSZT010053929.1, from coordinate 57,311,473 downwards.
TAGAGCAGGGGCTCAGGGAGTTGCGCAATAGAACAAAGCACAACAACATCGTGCTATGGGAGTTTCAGAAGGAGAAGAGAAGGGAAAAGGGGCAGAGAGAGTATTTGAAAAAAAAAATAATGGCTGAAAATTTCCCAACTCTCATGAAAGACATAAGCTTACATGCCCAACAAGCACAGTATTCACCAATCAGAATAAATCCAAATAGACCTACTCCAAGACACATACCATTCAGAATGTCAAATACCAAAGATAAAGAGAAAATTCTGACAGTAGTAAGGGAGAAGCAAACTATCGCATAAAATGGATGCCCAGTAAGAGTTAGTGTAGATTTCTCATCAGAAACCATGGAGGCAAGAAGACAACGGTAAGATATAATTAAGATACTGAAAGAGAAAAATTGCCATCTGAGAATTCTTATCTGGCAAAATTGTCCTTCAAATATGGTAAGTTTAATATATTCATAAATAAACAGAAACTAAGAATCTAGCCCTGTAGGAAGCACTAAAGGGAGTTCTGCATCTCTAAGGGAAAAGACAGGAGAGAAAGGGTTGGAGGAGAGTGTATAAGTGAAGACTATCAAAAAGGATAACCAAAAGGGTAAAAGCACTGACAAAAATGAGATATGACATATGAACGCTGAAAGATAAAATGGCAGAAGTAAATAATGCATTTCAAGTAATAACATTGAATGTGAATGGATTAAACTTGCCAATCAAAGTTATAGGCTGACAGGATGGAGGAAAGAAACAATAGCCATCCATATGCTGTCTACAAGAGACTCCCTTAGACATAGGGATACAAATAGACTGAAAGTGAAAAGTTCAAAAAAGATATTTGCTGCAAACAGTAACTAAAAACAAGCAGGGTAGCTATACTAATATCGGACAAAACAGACATTAAATGCAAAAAGGTTTAAAGATACAGAAGGCCATTATATATTCATAAAAGGGACAATCAATGAGAAAGGGGAAAAAAAAAAAAAAAACCAGGAAGGAGTAACAGTAATAAATATCCATGCACCTAACGAGGGTGCCCAAAAAACATGAGGCAAACTCTGACAAAACGGAAAGGAGAAATAGTCATCTCTACAATAATAGTTGGAGACTTCAACATGCCATTCACATGAATAGACAGAACTAGAGAGAAGATCAACAAAGAAACAGATATCTTGACAATATGATAAACAAGCTAGACATGACAAACAGAACATTGCACCCAAAATCAGCAGGTTACACTCTTCTCAAGTGCTCGTGGATCTTTTACCAGGATAGAGCACATGTTGTGTCACAAAGCAGGTTTCCATAAATATAAAAAGATTAAATAATACAAAGCACCTTTTCAGACAATATGGAATGAAGCTGGAAATCAATAATAGGTGGGAAAGGGGGAAATTCACAAATGTTTAGAGGCTAAACAACATACTCCTAAACAAATAAGGGTCAAAGAAGACACTGTAAGAGAAATTAGTAAACAAATGAAAACAAGAACACAACTTATCAAAACCTATGGGATACAGTGAAGGTAATGCTGACAGGGAAATGTATAGCTCTTAATACCTATATTTAAAAATAAGACCTAAAATCAAATACCTAACTGAACATCTGGAGGAACTAGAAGGACAGCAAACTAATCTCAAAGCAAGCAGAAAGAACTAAAGATTAGAGCAGAAATAAATGAAATTGAAAACAACAACAAAACCAATAGAGAAAAGCCACAAAACCAAAAGCTGGTTCTTTAAGATCAATAAAATAGACAGACCCTTAGCTAGACTAAGGAAAAAAGAGACATTATGCAAATAAATAAAATCAGGAATGAAAGGGGGAAAGTTATGACTGACACCACAGAAATAAAAGGATATTATGAGAAACTGTATGCCAACAAACTAGACAACCTAGATGAAATGGACAAATTCCTAGAAACGCATAACCTACATTGACTCTACAACAAATATAAGAACATAACAAACTAATCACATTTAAATAGATTGAATCAGTCTTCTAAAATCTCCCAAAAAAGAAAAGCCCAGGACCAAATGGCTTCACATTCTAAACAGCTTGGAATTTTCTACCAAGCACTTCGAGAAGAATTAACACTAATCTTGTTTACAATTTTCAAATAAATTGAAGAGGAGATAAAATTACCCAAACCATTTTATGAAGCCAACATCACTCTAATACCAGAGCCAGATAAAGATACTATAAGAAAAGAAAATTACAGACCAATCTCTAATGAATATGGATATAAAAATTCTCAAAAAAATTCTTGCAAATAGAATCCAACGGCATATTAAAGAATTATACACCATGATAAATGGGTTTTATTCCTAGTATGCAACAGTGGTTCAACACAAGAAAATCAGTTAACAAATTAAAGGAGAGAAAACACATGACCATTTCGATTGATGCAGAAAAGGCATTTGACAAAATCCAGCATCCTTTCTTGATTAAAAAACACTTCAAAATATAGGAATAGGCTCTTATCCCATTTAAAGATTTATGGTTTATCCCAATATATGATGTAGTATATTTATAAGATGCTACTTAATAGGAATGTGGAAAACTACTTTCTTAAACAAGTAACTAATTTTTCCCTTAAAAACTCCATTCTTGGTACTAGGCATTATTGGTAGTTTAGTATTAATTAAGCTTATTTTAAATTTTATTTAATAATGCATAACACATTTAAATTCCACCTGTCCATATCAACCCAAAGGGGAAAAATATATTGCCTAAGGGTTACCTCCTGAGAGCTTCCTTATTGTTCTAATGTGGCCTCTTTCTAAACCAATTCAGCTTATAAACTCACTACCTTCCCTTGAGCATGGGACATGACTCCCAGGGATGAGCTTCCTCATTATTACCAAGTAACAACTAGCAATGCATTTGGAAAAAGACCTTGACAAAAAGGGGGAAATGTTAAATACAAAGGAGTTTTTATGGTTAAGAGATTTCAAAGTGAGTTGAGGGGTCATTCCAGCGGTTACACTTATACAGTCAGATTTCACTGACTGCTGCAGTAAACAGTACCTCTAGCAGTCGGGCTTCTGAGGGCTCTAGAGACATCGGGACACTACAGGCATGGCAGACAATCCTGGGAATTTGGCATCTTGTCAGTGGGCCTTACCTTGGAATATATGATAACTTATCTCCCCAATGTATCGAAGTTGGACTCATTTATAATTTTTCCTACACATGGTTCTCCTTCCCCTTTTATTTGAACATGTAATTAGCACTATATCCATTAAATATGTGTTCCAGAGACTGAAATCTTCTGGCTGTTCATAAGCCGGTTAACTCTGAATCTCAGCAACACCTACCTTCCAATTCATTGGCCTCACCTAGGACAACTAACAAAAGCGATGATGGACAATGCCCATCCCCGCAAACAGAGTATCTACAACTGTAAGCAAGACTGTTCCACCCATCTGCCCCATAGGATCTAAGACCCCTCTCAATTGGAAGCAGATTGGGCATCACCATTCCAAAACCCTTAAGACTGAGGAATGAACAAACATAAGGGGGGAATGTAAATATGGTCTAAAGTAGACTTACTATTATCCTAGTAATGGAAGAACCTGTAACCCTGATATAAAGGCAGTGGTCACCAGAGGTTCTGAGGGGAGGGAGAGGGAAGAATAAGTATAACATGGGACATTTTTGGGACACTGGAATTGTTCTTTATAACATTGCAATGACAGATACAAGCTATTATACTTTTTGTCAAGACCTATATAATTGTGTGGTGCAAAGTGTAAACCATAATTTAAACTATAGACCATGGTTAGTAGCAGTAATTTAATATGTGTTCATCAATTATAAGAAATGTACCACACAAATGAAAGATGTTGTTAATGGGAAAAATTGTGTGTGTGGGGTGAGGTATACGGAAAACCCCTATATTTTCGATGTAACATTTATGTAGTCTGAAGCTTTAAAAATAAAAATAAATCAGTGAAAAGAACAAAGTAGGAGGACTCACACTTCCTGACCTTTAAATGTATTACAAAGGTACAGTGTTCAAAGCATGGTATTGGCATAAATATAGACAAATTGAGGAATAGAATTAAGAGTTCAGAAATAGACTGTCACCTCTGTGGTCAACTCATTTGAGTTGTGGTCTGTGAGCAAACCTACAAAGTCCACTTTACTGGGACAAAACAGTCTCTTCAACGAATGGTGCTGGGAGAACTGGATATCCATAGCCAAAACAATGAAAAAGGATCTCTATCTCACTCTCTTTCCAAGAATCAACTCAAAATGAATCAAAGGCCTAAATATAAAAGCCAGGATCATAAAACTCCTAGAAGATAATGTAGGGAAACATCTTCAAGATCTTGTGGTATGTGGGGTTCTCTTAAACCTTATACCCAATGCACGAGCAATGAAAGATAAATTAGATAAATGGAACCTCCTCAAAATTAAACACTTTTGTACCTCAAAAACTTTGTCAAGAGGGTGAAAAGGCAATCAACTCAATGGGAGAAAATATCTGGAAATCAGATATCTGATAAGAGTTTAATATCCATGATATATAAAGAGATCCTACAATTCAACAATAAAATGACCCAATTAAAAAATAGGCAAGAGACTTGAATAGACATTTTTCCAAAGAAAAAATACAAAATGGTGAAAAAAACATGTAAAAAATATTCAACATCACTAGCTATTATGGAAATGCAAATCAAAGCTACAGTGAAATATCATTTTACATCTGTTAGTATGGCCACTACTAAAAAGACAGAAAACTACAAGTGTTGGAGAATATGTGGAGAGATAGGAACACTTATTCACTGTTGGTAGGAATATTGAATGGTACAGCCACTGTTTAAGACTGTTTGGTGGTTCCCAGGTAAGTTAAAATATAGATCTGCTATGTGACCCAGCAATACCACTACTAGGTATACATCCAGAAGAACTGAGAACAGTGACACAGACAGACACATACACACCAATGTTTATAGTGGCATCATTCACAATTACCAAAGATGGAAACAATCCAGGTGTCCATTAACCGATGAATGGATAAACAAATTGTGGTATATACATAAAATGGAATATTATTCAGCTATAGGAAGAAATGATGTCATGAAGCATATGACAACATGGATGAGCCTGGAGGACATTATGCCGAGTGAAGCAAGCCAGACACAGAAGGACAAATATGATTTCACTATTATGAACTAAATAAAATAAGCAAACTCATGGAGTTAATAACTAGAATATAGGTCACCAAAAAATAGAATTGGGTAGAGAATGGAAAGCTGAGGTCTAATCTGTGCAGAACTGGCAAAAAGGTTGTTCGTAAATAGTTGGAAATGAATAGAAATGGTGAAAGCTCACCATCGTGTTTGTAATTAGCAGCGCTAATAAAAAAATATGTGAGTGGTTGAAAGGGACCTGTATTATCATTTGAAGGGAAGTTAAAAAATGAAATGGAACTGTATAACATAGTGAACCCTTGTGGAAAAAATGAATATGGTTAATAGTGAATACAGAAGAATGTTTTTCTCTAAAACATAACAAATGTACCTTAATATTACAAGATGTTAATAATCAGGGTGATATTTGGGCAAAAACACAACCAAAGCAAACTATGCAGTTATGTATGGCAGGGGGAAGGATAGGAAGATTGAGAGGTGACTATTTAGATGTAGAGTTTTGTTGTTTGTTTTTTGTTTATTATTCTTATTGGAGTAATGAAAATGCTAGTTTGATTTAAGTGATGAATGTATAACTCTGTGATTATATCAAATGGACAGATTGTACAGTTTATAAATATGTTTCAATAAAATTAATTTTTTAAAAACCAAAAAACCTTATCTGATATGTGATTTCCAAATATTTCCTCCAATTGTGTAAGCCATTTTACTTTCATAAGAAATTCCTTTGAGGCACATAAGTTTTTAATTTTGATTGAAGTCCTATTTATCTATTGTTGCTTTTGTTCCTTGTGTTTTGGGTATAAAGTCTAGGAAGCCATTACCTAACCAAAGTCCTGAAAATGCTTCCCTATGTTTTCTTCTAGGAGTTTTATAGTTATGGCTCTTAAATTTAGGTATCTGATCCATTTTGAGTTGATTTTTGCTTATAGTGTGAGGTATGGATCCAACTTCACTCTTTTGCAAATGGAGATCCAGTTTTCCCAGAACAATTTGTTGAAGAGAGTATTCTTTCTCAATTCAGTGGCTTTTGTCCCCTTGTCAAAATCAGCTACCCAATGTAAGGGTTGATTTCTGAGCTCTCAATTTGATTCCATTGGTGTACTTGTCTGTCCTTGTGCCAGTACCATGCTGTTTTGATTACTGTGGTTGGTTTGTAATAAGATTCAAGATCAGGAATTGTGAATCCTCAAACTTCAATTTTCTTTTTCAAGATGGCTTTGGTATTCAGTGCCACTCACCCTTCCATATAAATTTGATGATTCACTTTCCATTTCTGAAAAGAAGGCTGTTGGAATTTCTATTGGGATTGCATTGAATCTGTATGTCTCTTTGGGTAGAATTGACATCTTAATATTTAGAGTCTTGCAATCCATGACCTCAGAATATTGTTCCATTTATTTAGATCTTGTTTTCTTTTAGCAATGTTTTGTAGTCTTCTGTAAAGAAGTCCTTTATATCCTTGGTTAGATTTATTCCTAGATATTTGTTCTTTTAGTTTCTATTGAAAAATGAAATTTTTTTCTTGTGTTCTTCTGACTGTTCATTGCTTGTGTATAGAAACAGTCCTGATTTTGGGGTGTTGATCTTGTACCTGCGTTTTTGCTGAATTCATTTATCAGTGCTAGGAGATTTTTTGTGTATAGGATCACGTCATCTACAAATGAGGAACTTTTACTTCTTCCTTTCTAGTTTGGATGCCTTTTCTTTCTTTTCCTTGCCTAATTGCTCTGGCTAGAACCTCCAGCATAACGTTGAATAACAGTGGTGACAGTGGGCATACTTGCCTTGCTCCTGATAATAGAAGAAAAGCTCTCCGTCCTTCACCATTGAGTATGATGTTAGCTGTGGGTTTTTTCATATGTGTCCTTTATCATGTTGAGGAAGTTTCCTTATCTTTCTAGTATTCAAAGTGTTTTTATCAAGAACAGGTGATGAATTTTGTCATATGCCTTTTTTTTTTCTGCATCAGCTGAGATGATCACGTGCGTTATTTCCTTCATTATGTTAAAGTAGTATATTATATTTTTTCTCATATTGAACCACCTTTGCATAACTTGGATAAAACCCACTTGATCGTGGTACATAATTCTTTTAATGTGCTATGGGATTCAGTTAGCTAGTATTTTTCTTGAGAGTTCTGCATCTATATTCATGATACTGCAATTTTCCTTTCTTACATTATTTTTACTTTGGTATTATGGTGATGTTGACCTCATAGAATGAATTAGGGAGTATTTCCTGCTCTTTAAGTTTTTGGAACAGTTTGAGCAGGATTAGTGTTAATTCTTCTTGGAATGGTAAAGTTCCCCTGTGAAACTGTCTGGTCCTGGACTTTTTCTTTGTTGGGAACTTTTTGATGACTAATTCAGTCCCTTTATTGTTATTGGTTTGTTGAGCTTTTATATTTCTTCTTGAATCAGTTTAGGTAGTGTGTGTTTTTCTAGGACTTTGTCCAAGTTATCTAAGTTATCTAATTTTTTGTAAAGTTGTTCATAGTGTCCTCTTATAATCCTTTTTCAGTGTGGTCAGTAGTAATATCCCCCTTTTAATTTCTGATTTAAGACATTTTTTCATTTTGCCAGTCTAGCTAAAAGTTTTTCAAATTCATTGATCTTTTCAAAGAACCAACTTTTTGTTTTATTCAATCTATTTTTTTTTTTAATCATCTATTTCATGTATCTCCAGTCTAATCTTTATTTCCTTCTTTCAGCTTGCTTTTGGGTTTAGTTTGCTCTTTTTCTAGTTCTTCTAGTTTTGAGGTGACATTTCTGATTTGAAATCTTTCTTCTTTCGTAATGTAAGCACTTGGAGCTATAAATTTCCCTCTTACCACTACCTTTACTGCATCCCCTAAGTTTTGGTGTGTTGTATTTTCATTTTCATTAGACTCACAATATTTACTAATATCCCTTGTTATTTCTTCTTTAGCCCATTGGTTGTTGGAGTATATTGTTTAGTTTCCATATATTGTGATTTTTCCATTTATCCCTCTTTTTATTGATTTCTAGATTCATCCCATTATGGTCAGAGGAGATATACTGTATGATTTCAATTTTTTAAATTTACTGAGACTCATTTTGTGACATAAGATATGATCTGTCCTGAAAAATGGTGAATGTGCACTTAAGAATGTGTATTCTGTTGTTGAAGTGTTCTGTATGTCTTAGGTCTAGTTGGTTCAGAGTATCATTCAAGACCTGTATTTCCTTATTGATCTTCTGTCTAGATATTGTATTCATTATTAAAAGTGGTGTATTAAATTCTCTGACTATATATGTAGAACCATCAATTTCTCTCATGTCAGCATTTGCTTCATATATTTTGGGACTCTGCTGTTAGGTGTATATATATTTATAATTTTTACATCTTCTCATTGAATTGACCCCTTTATATGACTGTCTTTGTCCCTTGCAACTGTTTTTTAGTTAGTCCATTTTATCTGATATTAGTATAGCCAGTGAGTCTCTTGTAGACAGCATATAATGGAATCATATTCTTTTATCCATTCTGCTAATCTCTGCCTTTTGACTGGAGAATTGAATCCATTTATATTTAAAGTCACTACTGATTATGCAGGACTTTCTTCTGCCATTTTGTTATTTAGTCTTTATAAGCCTTATACATTTTTGACCCTCAATTCTTCTGTTATTGTGTAATTTCATAATTTGATTTTTGTATGTACTATAATATTCCATTCTCATTTCTATCTGGATATATTTTTTTCAATTTTTTCATTTATTGAATATATCATTCATACATAAACATACATAAACAATAAGTGTATAATAAGAGTTGTAAACTTATAAAACAAACATAACATCACACAGGGCTCTTTTGCATTGTTGTGAAACATTTTTAATGATTAAAGAGCATCCTCAAAACATTACTACTAACCAAAGTATTTTACATTTGGTGTATTTTCCCCCACCCACCTTATTATTATTATTATTATTTTTATATATCATTTATACGTGAACATACATAAACAAGTGCATAGTAAAAGTTGTGAACTTATAAAGTAAACATGCATAATACCATAAAGGGTCCCATACATCAACCCACCATCAACACCTTGCACTGTTAAGACACATTTTTTACAAATTATGAAAGAATTTCTACTACTATAGAAATCTTACTACTAACTATAGTCCTTGTTTTACATTTGGTGTATTTTCCCCCCAATCTACCCTATTATTTTTTAAATATATTTTCATGACAGAAGTTGTAAACTTACAAAACAATCATGCATATGTGCAGAATTTCCATACAACACCCTTCTATCAACACACCACACCGTGGTGGCACATTTGTTACAGATTATGAGATAATATTGTCAGATTATTACCAGATCTGTAGCATACATTTGGCACACTTTTTCCATACTCCTTCATTATCAACACAGTACATCTTTGGCATAGATGCGTGAATATTACATTATTACTGTTAACCACAGTCTATAGGTCATTCCAGTTGTATTTTTCCCATGCTTCTCCACATTCCCACTACCCTGCAATAGTGATGTATATATGCTCTAGCTCACAAAGGACACTCTTGCATCTGAACCAACCACAATTCTCATCTACCTCTGGGTTTACTGTGTTATTCAGTCCCTAGATTATTCTCTAGCTTTCTATCAATTGGCATTATCATTCCTAGACTACTCTTTCCAGCTACAATCCCATTTATAAATAAGCTGTAACACTATAATGTATTACCATCAACTCTATACATTTCCACACTTTTACAGTAAAGTTAATTAAAACTTCTACATACATTAAACATCAGTAGTCCATTCTCAGTCCTCCTCTTATCTCCTTTAAGAATCCACCATATCTGGATATATTTTTCATAAATTTTCCTTGTGGTTACCTTGGGGTTAAAACCTAACACCCTAAATATATAGCAGTCCTGTTTGGTTTGATACTAACTTCAATTCCATAGTATACACATACATTTTTCTTATATTGCTATACCCCTCTGACCCCCCCAGCCTTTTTTGTATTTGTTACAAATTATATCTTTGTATATTGTATTTACGAAATGACAGACTTAACATTACTTTTATGTATTTACATTTTGGCACCTATAGGAAGATATGGAGTTACATACCAAACAATACAATTCAATAGTATTGGCATTTATAATTATCCAAATTGTTACTTTTACTGCAGTTCTTTATTTCTTTATGTTGCTTTGAACCACTGTCTAGTGTTCTTTCCTTTAAGTCCCTTTAGCATTGCTTGTAGCACAAGTCTAGTCGTAATGAACTCCCTCAGCTTTTGTTTATCTGGGAAGATCTTAATCTCTCCCTCATTTTTGAAAGAAAGTATCATCAGATATAAAATTCTTGGGGTTGGCAGTTGTTTTCTTTCAGCACGTTAAGTTTTTCAGCCCACTGCCAGCTTGCCTTTATGGTTTCTGGTGCAGAATTGGCACTTAATCTATTCAGGACTCCCTTGTACATAACACATTGCTTTCTTCTCGAAGCTTTCAGAACTCTTTTCTTGTCCTTTGTGTTCAACAGTTGGATCAGTGTTTTAGTTTCCTAGGCTGCTCAAAGAAGATACCATGAAATGGGTTAGCTTTAAACAATGGTAATTTATTAGTTTACAGTTTTGAGGCTGTGAGAATGTCCAAATTAAAACATCATCAAGGTTATGCTTTCTTCCTGAAGACCAGCTGCTGGTGATCCATGGCTCCTCTGCTACATGGCAAGGTACATGGCGGCATCTGCTGGTCTTTCCCTTCTCGTGCAGGTTTCATTGCTTCCATGACTATCTCTTTTTCTCTCTCTATTTATTCTATTGATTAAGGACTCCAGTAAGAGGATTAAGTCCCATCCTTAATGAGGTGGGTCACACCTTAACTGAAGTAGCCTCATCAAAAGATACTACTTACAATGGGCTCACATCCACAGGAATGGATTAGCTTTAAGAATATGATTTTCTGGGGTACATATGGTTCCAAACCACCACAATCAGTATGTGATGGGGCATAATTTTCTTCACATTTATCCTGTTTGGTGTTCTCTGGGCTTCTTGGATGTGTGTATTCTTGTCTTTACCAAGTTTGGGCAGTTCTTTGTCATTATTTCTTTGAATATTCCTCATGCCCTTTTCTCTCTCTCTTCTCTTTCTTGAACTCCTCTAAGGTACATATTGGTAAATTTAATGGTGTCTCCCACATCTCTCTTAGGCTATTTTTGCTTTTTATAGTTTTTTCTTCCTGATCCTCATCCTGACTCATTTCAATTGTTTTGGCTTTGAGCTTGCTGTTTCTTTCTTCTTCCAGCTTCACTCTGCTATTGAAATCCTCCTGAGAAATTTTCATCTCAGTTATTGCAGTCTTCAACTCTAGTAGTTCTTTTTTGTTCCTTTGTAAATTTATGTCTTTTTTTGAGATCCTCAGATTGTTCATTCACTGTTTTCCTGATATCATATCCTATAGTTCTATTTTTCTCATGCTCTTTAGGATATTGAATATCACTTTTTTTCATTCTTTGTCCAGAAAATCCATAATTTGGTCATTTTCATTGATGTTTTCTGGATATTTATCCTCTTCCTTTAAGTGGGCCATCATTTCCTTTTTCTTAAATCCATAATCACTTGTTGCACACTGTACGTTCTAATATTTCAAAATATTTACTCTAGGATTTATTCCCTGAGATGTCTGTCTCTTGAGTTTGTAACCAGCATGTGATATGACAGATTTTCTTGAGTTTCAACCCTCCTATCAGTAAGGTCCATCCTAGAAAAAGTGAAGGGACTTCCCTGTTTTTCTGGGTTTATGTCTTGTCCTGATCCTGTGCTTGCAAATAGCCTTAGGAATTCCCCTATTTATAATTTGAATGCCTCCTCTATCTCCCAGGAGACAGACCATCTCCTTCTCCCAGTTGTTCCACTGCCAGGCTTAAAGCTCTCTGCCCTCTCTTGCAAGTAAATATGAATATGTATGCTAACATATTATTATATCTTTGAAACTCTAATTATGATAAGGGATTGCAACTCTTTGGAAGAAGAAGCCTCTTTTCTGCATCTTTCCTGGCTTATTTCTGTCTAGCAACTAGAAATATTGTCTTAAGATAAATAGTACATGTTTATGAAAAATTTCATAAATTAATGATAGTATAACTTTTCCACTTAAAGAATGAATCTTTAATACTGGTTTATTAAGACAGTAGATTTCTTATAATCCAATGACTTGATTATTGACTTGTCAATTAGTTTAGCTGAAAAAAGCAAACTAATATAAGTTTCATAACTTGGAATTTAATTGGGAAGAATCTAGGTTTAAATTTATAAAAATGAAATGGGAAGTGTATCTTTTCTTGAAATAAAAGAGAAAGTCAATCAAGTGTGAGTTTCACAGGTATTTCCTTGCCTCATACCCACTTTAAGGATGTATACAAATTGCAAGGTAATTGCACTTGCTTACTGACCATTCTATTATGGTGCAAACTAGCTTTCAAATTTCCTTTTTTTTTTCTTTGCCTACAAAACTATAGTGAACTATGTATTATCAAAAAGAACTAAAAAAGGTTAGGCAAATGAGTTTTTGTTAGAAATGAGCAATATTCATTTACTTCAGTGTTCAGATAAATGGCATGACACTTATTGCTAATTAATTGTATTAACTATGTGTTTTTTCTTCTTGTACATATAAACTTCAATGAAGCACATAATTTAAAATCTGATAGAAAACTATTTTTCCCAATGTCTCTATTTTACATAATGTATAAACCAAGGTCCAGCAGATTCTACAGTTTATACAGTATAATAAACTAGGTTATAAAGTGGATTATAACAGGTTACACAATTGCACGGCAAAGACTGGAAGACCACTCCTCTGACTTCTCCAGCAGGGCTCTTTCCCATCAGAATGAAATATTCACACATTACTTTAGTTGCAGAAATTCTTTTTCCAATCACTTACTAGGTGACAGGACATTAACTTTAACAGATAAAAGTGGGACTGTACTGATTGAAATACAGAATTAGAGAGCGCTTCATGGAACCAGTCAGGGTCTTTACGAAACTGCTGGAAAAGGCACAGCATTGCAGCTCCCACTTGCAAACCTTGAGTACATTCCACATAATGTGCACTTGTAACAATTTCTACACAGTCGTTATTTTCAAAACTATTGTGTTTTAAATCTGTCATCGATAACTGTCCCCTACCTTGTGTGTTTAAATTTTATTAGCATTTAATCATATTTCTAACTTGAGTGTAAAGTCTACTCTTAGAAGTATTATATATATAGTTATGTAGGAAGCTGTTCGTTTATGATTTCAGAGTATATTTTTAATTATTTGGCACACTGCCATTCCAGATGCATGTTTGATTAACATACCATATGAACAAAGAAATGACTAGGCTGACAAGTTTTATTCTATGTTGCCAAACTCTGACCTTTTTATTACATTATTGAGTTCAATATATGTTTTTTAAAGCAAAATTAAAAGTGCCAATGTAATCAAAGTAGAGCCTCAGAGTTTGAGTAACTATAGCCTTTATACAAAATACTAAAACCCTTGATGGAAAATATTTTTTTGGTTTTCCTACAGCAACAACCATACATCATTAACTTCTATTAATTTTTTTTTGGTATCAACTACACGGAACTCTGATATCATTTAAGCACCCTGTGAACTAAGATTTTATACTATAATATATTTTTAACTATTCTTAAAACATTTCATAAAGACTCAGTTTTCATGTATACTTCACAATGAAATTTCATCCATCCATTATTAACTATGAAGCCAAAGACACTCCTAGATGGGACTCAGAGAGCCAATAACTTAGTATCATGTGTGAAGGGATGTGTGGAGCACTGGAAAGAGAAGTAGATGGTTGCAATTATGATACATAGAAGTTCTTTGATAGTTCAAACAGAGTAGAAAGAGAGAAATGAGAAGAGGCAAGCAGGCTTAGGATGTTGATAAGGCATGTCATTTGAGCTGAGCCTTAAAGAATGCAAGGGAGTAGTCTGGTGGAAAAGAGAAAGAGTTCTGGGGAGAGTAAACACCATTTGCAAAAGTGCAGAAGAAAGAAAGAATAAGGTTATGGTCAAGAAACTAAAATAAAAAGCATGACCAAAATACAGGGAATCTGGTAAAAGGTGGCAATAAGTGAAGCTAAGACATTGTCAGGGGTCAGAAAAATGAAGTATCATATATCTGTGCTGAGGAATTTAGATTTTATCCTGAAGACAATGGAGAAGTCATTGGAGAATTAAGCGGGAGAGAAATCAGATGTGTGTCTTTCTAAAGATTTTTAGAAAGATACTTCTGGAAGGAAGTGTGAAAGACAAGATCAGAGAAAATGGCAGAACCGGGCTATTGTAAGCCAGAAGTGATAAAGGTTTGAATTAAGATGAGGGAGAAATTTCAGAAATACTGGGGAGGTAGACCAAAAGAACTGGCTGGTAGATTGGTAATGAGGAATGCCAGAGAATAAATCCAGAGTAACTCAAGTGTGGTTCCATTTACCTGTGAAGGCAAACATGAAGGAGCACCTTTAGGTGAGAAGAGAATAAAGTCATCTATGGACATGTTGGATTCCAGATGCCTATGAGTTTTATAACCTTCAAGACACAGAATACCAACTAGTCCCACAGATCAGGCCAGGAAGATAGAAGACTTGGCAGTGTGCGATGTTCAGATAGTAGATAGAATAATAGGGACAATGAAATCTCCCAGGAGAGAGGATCATGAGAAGGAAAGAGGGCTACAAACATATCCTGGGGAAGCACTAGCATTTAAGAGGTGACTTAGATTTAAATATCCTACCAAAAATGGTCAAAGCAAAGTAGAAATGTATAGACAGTAAAATGGGGTGGGGAGTGGTGGGGACAGGCAGCAATAGAATGGAGTTGAAAGGACTTGGAAAGTAGTTTTCACTCTCCATCTCTTTTACATAGAAATGGACAAGACAATACAACTCACTCCACAAATGGTAATCTACAATTGTTAATATACATTAATATTCACTTGTTCAACCTGGTAACCATGATACAGAGAACTAGATGTTACTCTTCTTAGGCTGAAGTGTCACATTTTCCTACCTGGATATCAGCACTAATTATGCAAATTATAGAACCTTACATTTATCTGGTCATTATAATCTTAGTTTCCATAAAATTACATTTATTAAAATGTCACTGCCCCATTTAACTCATTGTCAGAAGACTGTAATATGAAACCTTACCTAAAGGTAAAATAAAATCAAAGACAAAAATAAAAATAAATAAATAAAAATAAATTAAAAAATGTCACTACAAAAGAGACTACATACATACGTACACATATATATGTGAGTGTGTTTAATTTTTAACAAATGTATCAGAATACTGATTGAAAGCTGTCACTTTGGGAATAAATCTAATTTACACCATTATGCAAAAGATTTTAGAATTTCTTTATAAAAGATTACAGAGTGAGGAATATCACAGAGTTTAATTTTTGGAAATAGTTAAGTCTATCAGAGTTAAGTCTAATGAAACGTGCACACAAAGGCAATGCTTTCTCACATCAAAAACAAGATATGACTGGTAGAGGAGATGGGGAAAATAGGTTATACTTTGTACAGCATGGCCTCATTTTTAAAAAATATTTTTCTACAGATATAGAATGATTTTCATTGTATTCTCCATGTTTTTGTCTTTATTTGTTAGAGTAAGTATCTATTACTTTTAAAATAAGAAAGCTATTTTTATATTGGAAAAAAAAGTATGTATACAAAAATTATCTTAGAAACTTGCAACTCGGGCAATTCCAAAAAGGACCTTCCATAATTTTTTTTTTTTTTTTTTTTTTTTTTTTTTTTTTTGCAATAGATGCCCTCTAAAATAAATATAGAGCTTTTCAGGGTAAGCACCTTAAGGTTACTATCGATTTAAGTTCTCACATATTTGTTAACAGAAAAGGATTAGGAAAAATATACACAAAGGTAGTGACACTATCTCTGGGAACATGAATAGGTGCTTTTTATATTGCTTTCTTGTTTTTATTTTCTGATTTTAAAAAATGAAAAAAAAAACAGGTACTGTTTTTGGATTATGAAAAATAAATGTGGTTTTAATGTTTAAAAATGTAGTAGGGGTCGGATGTGGCTCAACTGGTTGGGCGTCCATCTCCCATATGGAGGGACCCGGGTTTGATCCCTGGGACCTCCCGGTTTAAAAACAAAAACAAACAAAAAAAAAAAAACGTAGTAACATTGGAAAGGCATACATTCCTTTGAAAATAAATGTATCTTAATATTTTATAAAAACACATCCATAGTTATTACATCAGCTCACAACTTACATGCTATTTGCTTTTGTCTACTTTGTGTCCTTAGAGATTTATATTTAAGTAAAATGGGGACTATATCTAATTATTATGATTTAATTTGCTAAATGCTCCAGTTAGTTGCTCAGTAAATGATGATCAGATAATTTAGTAGGCAGAAGATGACACAAACTTCATGAAGGCTTCCAAGTAAGTGTGTAATTATAAAGAGGCCAAAATGGTAGCTGTGCAGTGTTAAATTAGGTAAGCAAGTTCAGCTGGTGGTCACTGGCTAGATTGACTCTCCTCCTCCTCCCATTTGTTCTCTCCCAAATTCGTCCAAGCACAATTGTATACCTTTAAGAATTTGTGAGACCATAGGGATTTACATTGACACCTATGTACTTCAAGACTCAATTTCAGAGAGTCACATTTTTCCAGAATCAGTTTCCTAATACCTGGGTCAAAATGTCTGCCAAAAGAATATGGCTTACACTAGTTACTCTTTCTATTTTAACCAAATAACTTGAATGAAAAAAAAAAAAAATATATATATATATATATTTCATTGTCTGAAAGATAGGTTAACAAAAGAGAGTAAGAGAAGAGCAGGCTTTGAGCCATCACCCATATGGACATAATCTATGGTAAAGGGATAGAATGTGGTTGCATGTTGGGGGATGGGGCAGATGAGTGGTGGTGTTCCTGGGTTTGGTGGTGCAGCACTGGGGGGTGGGTGGATTAGGAAGGGCTGGTTCAAATCCCCAGGGCATGTAAATGTGAATCCTGACATTCCATGCGTTGGGAGAGGGGGGTATCACGGGCCCTGGGGGGCTGGGGAGAAGGGAACAGTCAAGATCTAATGGGTTGTTTGGTGGTCATGGGGAAGGTTTTTCATTACCTTACAGTAATGGACACAGGACATGGTAAATATCATCAAAATTATTAAACGGTATCATCTAAAAAAAATATATACACACACACACACACACACACACACCCATGATGATCACAACATATTCAAGTTTTGAAAATTTTTAAAAATGTCTGTATAAAGGTGGTGGATTTTTAAATATATATCTGCGAATCTATTTAATCAATGAACACAGGCAGACCTGCAAACAAATGTCAAGAAAATCTAAAGATCATAACTTTAGTGATCTGCTGCCACAAAAACCAAGACTAAAAATCACAGATTTCACTACTTTTCATTCTCAAAAACAGCCTGAGTGTGTAATTTTATCCTTAATGTACTTTACATTTCAATATATCATTGCACTTTCCATTTTCTCTGAGAACAAAAAAAATGTATATAACCATACTCCAGTTTTAAAAAATCTAATTTACTTCAATACTGGTGGATGTTTTTTTTAAATTTTGGATAAAATACAGATTTAAAAAGATTAGTATATTCAGAAGAAAATAAAGTTTTCTTATGAGAAGGACTTGATATCAACTCTTGCAGCATCTGCCTCTGTGATTAATAGCTTGGCACAGAGTACCAAAAAGAATTTACTATACCTGATTCTTTACACTGGCATATCGTTTCAGGTGCTTTATAAATTCCGGTCGAGAAGTGTTTCGTGCAATTATAAGTGCCATACTTCCGTTATTTAATCTGGAATTAAACATTTGTATATGATGTTAAAAAATTTATAATAGATTGCATAAAAATAACTATCACTCCTTTTAACAAATATAATGTTTACTAGAAGTTTTGGGCAAGATAAATATATCATCACCACATTAAATTTACCTGTAATTCTTAAACTGTGTCTTGCTCTGTTCTTTTATAAATGATGTAGCCTTTCAAATCGGTTTTATTAAACAATCATCTTCCTCCTCAGCAACTCTTACCTTAAGGGACTTTTAAAGAATGAACCATCAGGCATCCTACTCACATTCCAAGCCACAATTAAAACTCCAATGTAATTACTTAGGAATTCTAAATGTGAAACCATGTTTTTTAAACATGTATTAAAAATAGTTAATACATGCAAATGGTATAAGGAAGAATGCAACACTTTCTAAAATCTACATTGTGATTTAAATATTTATTTTTAGACAGGAATTCTAAGTGGTATAGGAAACTAAATAAATCCAATTGGCCCTTGGATGGATGAAATGGAAGGAATAAATGTCGTCACAACATGTTCAAGTTAAATAACAGAGCATTTTAATCTTGCACAACTGTTCTGTTCAATACAAGAGACCAAAAAATTCAGGGGTGTGATTTAGCATCAGAGAAGTCACTCAGAAATGCAGTGAGCTTTAGAAGGCAGTTTGCAGAAATACATGCAAATGGCTTTTTGCTCTATTTCAGTGCAAATCTGAAGTTGCTCCAAGAATAACAACAATGACATAAAAAGAGCTCTTTAAATTTGATAGAAGCTCAGGTTAGAGCTGTAAGGGACCTTGGAGATTCTATCTAGTCATAAATTCATTTTATATAAAATGAAAAGACGACTCTAGTTTAAGTGATTCATTCAAGGGTTACAGAGAAAAACACAAAATGATCACTGGAACCATAACTCTTAATTCCCAGTATCCAATGTTCCTTCTACCCATCATACTGCCTCTTCTCAATCCTTTATTTTTTAAAAAAAAATTGCTTAATTTTTATTCATAAACATGAAAAACATTTCAATGTCTACTTTTCGATGCTTACTAATAAATGAATTACACCCTATGTGACTGTCACTGTTCTAAATGCTTTCCATATATTAACACATTTAATCTTAGGATACTTAGAACATAAGAATAAATACATTCATTCCTATCAGCAATTTGCACTGAGGCATTTTGTAGTAAACTATACTTTACTGTGAAAACAAAAGACTAAAAGTTGAAACTCCTGTATAATTATCCTGAATGATTCAGAAGCTATATCTCTGAAAATTGTGGCCAATTGAGATCCAGTGTAAAAGGCTTTGCAAAAATGTCCAAATGTGATTATAATTCATGAAAGAAATCTGTAACTAGTAATGCTTCTATGAAAAATCCATCAATTCTGATTAAACCTGGAGCTTCAGCAGCTGAACTTTAGCCAAGATGAAAATTTATGGAGCAGCTTTGAAGGAGGTAAGAATCAACTGCTCCAATATGCTCGGAGGGTGAGACATGGAGCAGGGTCAGATAAGCATTGTCTCAAGTACTGCAGAATGTAGCTCCTTCAGTGCTAGCCATATCCTCATTTGTGTGTGTTGAGGGGAAGGGGGGCGGGGTAGGGCAGGGACTGCATTAGACTTTAAGCACTAGGGATACACATAGCTACCTAAGAGTTCTAAGGGTGTGGTGAGAGAACAATCAGGCTCAATTTCCACATCACACAAGTCTGTTTCAGCACTAGAAGCAAATAATGAGGACTTTGACAACTGGGTTTTTAACATGAAAGTCCATGATTTCTCCTTTTCTTCCCTAACTTTGGATATTTCCCTGTTTACTATCTCCATATTTCTTATAATTTGCCAAGGAACAAGTTTAAAATTAATCCCTTTTTCTTAGCTCCTAACCATTCTGGTTAAGCATTTTGCAGGAAAGTTGAAACTAATTGTTAATATGATATTATAAGTTGTCAAATTACATAAGTCATTCTTTTATTCCATATCCAGAGGAAAATGTAGAGTTGACTGTATTACTCAACATTCACGATCCTTTCTTCTGTGGTCTATAGGGTTGAATTTGGAACCAGAAATATTTTCAGAGCAATAATAGACCACTGCTTGAAAAGAATGTGCAGGAGGAGTAATATCTGTATCATGTGATAAAATGATATATAAAATGGCCCATGATTTATTCATTGCCAGTATGGGCAGTAGATTCATATGAACCATTATTCATACTAAATAAACTGAAAGGCTTCCTTTGACTGAAGGTATATATACATATCCACATGCTTTTTATGCTAAGGAAATTTATGTTTACACTAAAATTGGAAAACGGAGACAGTAGTAAGAAATACCAGAAATGAATATAATGTTCTCAACAATAGATATAAAGCTAGGTAGGTAGGTAGATACATATGACATCAAATAACAATTAAATTATGTCAATAAAACCCAAGTTATGTTATTTAGCCTCAGTGATATTAAAATCTCAAAGTGATTATATGCTAATTTTTCTGGTTTAACAATGTTTCTCAACCTACTCTGTCAACAAATTCCTGAGAATTTCTAATATCAGACAGCCAAAGAGAGCCCATTTCTTGATAAGATTCTAAATAGTCAAAAGTTAGGGAGGTGTTTTGGAAAAAAAAAAAAAACTGATTTTATACAAAAGTATCAATGATTCAATAAAAATGCTTACTAACCCAGTATTAGGTGCCAAGCCTCTTGGTGCCACTGAACACAGGCAAGGAATTGCCATAATGCTGACATTCAAGAACTGACCCTGGATTACGTGCCATTGATCACTGCAGTCTAAAGGTAATGGAAGTGATTCATTACTTTCCTCACCAGAGTAAAATGTCAATAGAGCCTCAGTTCCTAAGAAGATAATTTTGGACTCACCAGATTTGGGAGCTCCTTGCGCCCTCCTAAAAGTAAGGAAACAGAACAAAGAAACAAACACACATCACACACAAAAAAATATCTATTAATATGAGGAAATTACAGAAAATTACAATATATTTAAAATATTTTCTTAGATTAATTAGACAGTAAGAAAAACATATGAACATTTCTGTGACTGCCAATGTTGCAAAGTGTTGGCTCATTTAAAGGCAGAATAGTATAATAAGGAGCAATGATTTTCAGTTTTTTGAAATACCAGAGCTCTTCCTTCAAAGATATCTTATGCAATTAATTTCTACTATTCTTTCAAGTTCCAGCTTGTCAGTTCCTACCTGAAGCCTTCTGCGCCTCTTCTCTGTAGGCCAAATCTCCCTGTAAAGGTTTCCCAGCATCATATACACCTACATATTATACCACAATTTCAGTTTTTTAGATTTGCATGACTAATATTTCTATTCCATATTAGATAGATTCCCATATTAGATAGAATCCCATATTAGACAGATTCCCATAAGAGTAAAAATTGTGGGGTCTCTTGGCTTGGCTCATTGTTGTAGCCAAAGTTTCTGGCACATAGTAGGCACTAAATAAACTGCTGGTGAATGAATGAGGGAAAGGTTATTTCTAAAGACAGAAGCCAAACTGCATGGCTACTCAGACCTGAATGTCTCCACAATTCTATGCTTCTCCAGGATGTTAGAAAAATAACCAAACATCATAAAGCATATGCCTGATAAATTACTCATGCCAAAATGTTTTATGCTTTAAGGAAAGATTCTTACAGATATCTATATTACTTTGAGTGTTGGCCTACCTTTCTTGTAAATCCTGAGAATTGTTAAAGGGTAAAAATGATATTTTGCAGTCCTCTGGCCTAAAATATAATGAAATTTGTTATTGGTCCAGTCACTGACACTGGAATATGGAATTTTTGAAATTTAATAGAAAGACTTACTTAAGTTTTGCCAGTGCCGTAAGTACGGCAAAATCTCTCCGTTGGTTAGGGGACATCCATCGATGTTTTTCTGCCAGAGCCAAGGTTCTTCCACCAAAACCAAACATAGCTGAGAATCCAAAGCGAAGAAGCTTGCCAGTGGTGCTGAAGCTACAGACATCAACTGGTTGTACTTGCCCTTGTATATTACCAGACAGTGAATGAGTGCATAAGGCCAGTTGTCAACACAGTAATCATAAGAGAGCATATTTACTTACTTATACAAGAATATCTTGAGCTGCTATATATCATGATGGATATCCTTGCTTTCTCTTCATCTCTCATTTCCTCAACTACTGCAATTGCCATTAGTAACTTTTTTCAATTAATAAGTGAAGAAATGCAAAGCAATAAATTTTGTAGCATATATTGCTATTTCATATTGAGGAAGTAAAGTTGATATAGATTTGGCAAGTAGATTTAGATTTAACAGTATGTTTGCATTGCATTTATTGGTACTTATATGCTTTCCAACAACTGCGGTAATAAAAGGTCTGGGAGGTCTACACAAGTTGAAATTTTTTATCCTGTGTTTTAAAAATAAATAAATAAATCTTAGTCCTAGAGCATGGATACAGTCCAACAATAGTATCTGATATACTTAAATAGCTTTCATGGATTTTCTTGACCTGGTCATTAAATTATGATTTTGAACATCCTCACAGTAATTTTTTCTATAAAGACTATACTAAAACATCATTTACTGTTATTTACAGAAGACTTCATTCTGAAAAGGTAGGCAATTCAAAATAGTGAGGCTTTGACTATTTGCCTTTTGGTTGTTAGTCTATTATTTCTCTGGTTCGAGTGTCAAAGAACCTGCCTTTCCTTAGATAACTATGACAGAAATAACACATTTTTTCTTATATAAATAAAAACTTCCTAATAAAACATGAACTGCCTTGGAAGAATTCTTACCCATTATAATGTGCAAAGTTGCTGTTGCCACATGAGGGATCCCATGAAGAGAATGTGCCAATACATTAGTAGAGCCTGCCAAATCAATTTTAAAACATGTACAATGAGCATAACAAATGTTTTAAATTTGCTCTTATATAGAGACGTCGCTATGTAATGGTCACATCAAAAATTAATGGACGTTTTCAAGGGAGGGGTAGGATGGGGGATTGCTGTTTTCATTACACATGCTGCAGTACTGAGCTTTTTAAACCTTATATATGTATTATGTAAAAATTAAAATTAAACTTAGAAACAGACATGAGGGCCAGGTGAGAAGCCATGCATTATTTAAGTTTGAAGAACCCTGAGGAATCGTGAGCACAGAACCCTGCACACAACATAGTAACTGTTAGGAAACTATAAGAGTTAATAAGAGTCATAACCATTATGATTAATTAATCTGCTATAGTTATTTAAAAACAAAAAAAAATGCCCTGCCCTTAAGAATTTTGCTATCTATATGGAGAGCAAGACAGGGCAAATGCTATCAAATGCCCAAAACTCCCATCCCTTGAATCTGATGATCTATAGCTACCCAAGGGAGTCCAAGTGAGGTTTCATATGTGTCTCCTCTGCCCTGACATATGGTCCTAAAGCCACTTCCTGGGATCTATGAGTACTTACACCAATGACATCAATGCCATTAGTCTCTCTTCTTTTACAGCTTCCTTCAGAATAGTCCCCTGGGCACTGTCTTACATAAATTGTATGAAATTTTCTGATAATTAAATTTTAGTCACCATTCCTCAGTTTCCAGAGATGATACATGTTCTCCAATTTTTATATTTCTTAGGTCATTGGGGGAAGGGCCCACAAAGAGTAGGGCCTTGGTCAACTGCTATAAATCTTAAAATTGAAGATTGATTATTAAACCTTTATATCAGTTTTTCTGATTTAAAGTTTGTCCCTGGTCACCTGAAATTGGAATCTTCTGGGGTGGCTACAAAAGCATAAGATTCCAGGGACCTGCCCCATACTTAATAAGTTAGAAATAGTACAGGGTTAAGACTCTACATGGTTCTCCAGGAGATTTAGATCAAAAACTTTTTAAATCACGCATTTAATTAAGTTATTGATATACATCAAACTTTAGAAAAAAATGAAAGATGGGAAAAAAGGCCATTCTGTTACTTTGATATTGAAAATTGTGTACATACACATGTTTCTCCCACATCATTCCAAATATATCCAACTAAACTAGGTTTGGAAGGTAGAGACATGGAAATACATTATTATATGTGAGTGAAATGGCATGATATATTCCTCTTCTTTTTCACATTCTCTAACAATGAAATTTAAGCATGGTTTAAGGATTTTTTTGGTCAATAAAAGTGTTTATTCAGCATCTAACATGTGCTAGTCATTTGGATACAACAAAGAACCATATATAAATATGGTCTTTGTCTTCAATCAGTTTGGAGTTTACTATGAAGTTTTTAAGCATACACAAAAGTAAGGAGAATATTAGAATAAACTCCCAGTGATGTCAATCAATGTAGCTATGTAAGACATTCCTTGGAAAAGCCTCCTCTCAGATTCAACTAATAAAAGGACAAATACTACTTGCTTAGAACTCTGGAGGATGATAGAGACTGCATAAGAACTCCACAAATGCTAAGTCAAAGAAAAATAAACAGAAACTCCAAGATCAGATAGAAGATTTCTGTCCTGGACCTGCCAGTCATACCCCACCACCACCACCCCACCCCATCCCTGGACATGCACAGCTTGGGAGCTGTGCAGAAGCAGAACACCCTAGGTCCCTTCTGCCATTGATGGAGACTAGAGAACCACTCACAGCAGTGAGTTAGAACCTCACTCATATCCAGGCACAGAGACCCAAGTCAGCAGAGACCCACAGCAGAACACAAGCAGCTGAGGAGTGCCACAAACAAAGGAGCCCCCAAGGAAAAAAGAGAGCAAGACCATGACAAACTGTTGGCAAGAGGTGTACACACACAATCTGGTCTCTGTTTGTTCTAACACTTAGACATAAAATGGACCTTTTTGGACTGACACATCTGAATCAACAGGACAGGATATCCTAATGGAGGCATGAAAAACACAGAGAGAAAAGGGTTGGGCAGTACAAACTGCTTTAAGGAAGGAGGGGTCTTAGACCTGAAAAGTGTAAGGAACAGGAGACAATGAATGAAAGAGAGAGTTAAACAAATCATAGGAGCTAGGGAGACAATTCTGCACAAAAACAAACAATAGATCAAGATTCCTGAAGAAGGAACAGAGGAAAGGAAGCTTTCTCCTGTGGTTTAAACAATTGCACAAAAAGTACAACCTTAACTATTGCACTGCATATCCAGGGCAAGAAACTAGTGAAGAAGAGCTCAGAAAATCTGAACAGTTAAACATGGGTTACTCTAAAGTCCAGGGAAAAAGTTGACCAATCATCAAAGAAGAGCCTTAATGCAAAGCCAATCAACAATAAAACCTAGGCAAGAGG
The DNA here is from genome assembly GCA_026826555.1 of Tolypeutes matacus. Classification (NCBI taxonomy): domain Eukaryota; kingdom Metazoa; phylum Chordata; class Mammalia; order Cingulata; family Chlamyphoridae; genus Tolypeutes; species Tolypeutes matacus. The sequence goes on along the minus strand of JAKSZT010053929.1, from coordinate 57,286,113 downwards.
GAGAAATGGACCTTCAGAGTTAACACATCAAAATAATCAGAAGCCCAGACATCAGCAAAAATTAAAATTGTAAGCCACACTAGAAATAGGAAGATATGACTCAGTCTAGGGAATTAAAACTTCATTAGAGACACAAAATTTTCAACAACTAATCAAAGAAATTCAGACAAATTTCCTAAATCAATTCAAGGAAAAGGAGGAAAATATGGACATAGATCTAAAGGATATTAAGATTACAATGTGTGGGCATAGGGAAGAAATTGAATGTATAAAAAGAAACATAACAGAAATTATGAGGATCAAACATACAATAATGGATATTAAAAATAACTAGAGGCATACAACAGCAGATTTGAACAGGGAGAAGAAAGAATCAGCAAATTAGAAGACAGGACAAACAAAATCATAAAACCAGAAAAACAGAGAAAATATGGGAGAATTCATCTCATACAAGGGACCCCAAAAAGACTAAATGCCTATTTCTCATCAGAAACCATGGATGCTAGAAGGCAGTGGTATGATATATTTAAGGTACTGAAAGATGAAAAATGGCCAGCCAATAAAAATTCTTTATCCAGAAAAAATGTACTTCAAAAATAAGGGAGAGTTTTAAATATTCACAGATAAACAGAAATTGAGAGCATTCACCAACAAAAAGTTTTCCTTACAAGTATTACTAAAGAAAGTTCTGCAAGTTTAAAGGAAAGGACGGGAGAGAGTAGACTGGTGTAGTGTGAAGAAATGAAGATCTTCAGCAAAATTAACAAAAAGGGTGAATGCAAAACTCAATAGTACTATATCTTCAATATACAACTCTACTCTTTAATTCCTGTGAGAGCCAATACAATTGAACAAGAAAATGTTGATAAGGACTTGCAAAATATAAACAAGTAATGTAGGACAAAAACAACATACGCAGGGGAAACAGAGGGATATGGGAGCAGGGAACATGAATGCTATGAAACCTAAGTTGGTATCTTTTCAAATTAGTATGCTATAGACATAGGTTGTGAAATACAAACCATAGGTAACTACAAAGAAAATATTAAAATATATATACAGAAATAGAAATGAGAAGGGGACCTGTCAGATACATCAGAAAAGATCAACTATACAGAATAGGATGTTGCAATTAAGAAAAAAGACCAAAAAAATGTATGACATATAAAGCCAAAGGACAAAATGGCTGAAATAAATAATGCCTTTACAATAACAACACCGAATGTTAATGGATTAAACTCCCTAGTCAAAAGACACACAAGCATGATCCAACTGTATGTTGTTTACAAGAGACTCACCTTGGACCCAAACACAAATAGGTTGAAAGTGAAAGGATGAAAAAGATATCCCATGCAAACTAGCAAAAAAGAGCTGAGGTAGCTATACTAATAGAAAGAGACTTTAAGTCAAAAACTGTTACAAGAGACAAAGAAAGACACCAAAGGTTTAAACTGCCAAGAAGAAATAACAATCAAATATTTATGCAACTAACCACAGGGCCCCAAAATACATGAAGCAAACACTGGCAAAACTGAGGGAAGAAATAGACATCTCTACACTAATAGTTGGAAACTTCAATACACCAAACATCAAAAGACCATAAGACAGAAGATCAATAAGGAAACAAAGAACATGAATGATAAGATAAATGAACTATATCTAACAGACATATACAGAACCTTGCACCCCTAAAGAGCAAGACGTACATTCTTCTCAAGTGCACATGGATTGTTCTCCAGGATAGACCACCTGGTTGTCACAAAACACGTCTCAATAAATTTTAAAAGACTGAAATTAGAAAAATCATTCTTACTGACCATAATAGAATGAATCTAGAAATTAATAATAGGCAGAGAACTGGAGAATGCACAAACATATGGAAATTAAATTACACACTCAAACTATCAATGGGTCAAAAAAGAAATTATAAGAAATTAGTAAATATCTAGAGACAAATGAAAACAAGAACACAACATATCAAACTTATGGGATACAGTGAAGGCAGTGCTGAAAGGGAAATTTATAGCACTAAATGCTTACTTTAAAAAGGAAGAGAGGGCTAAAATAAAAAACCTAACTGCACAGCTGGGGGAATTAGAAAAAGAACAACAAACTTAACCCCAAAGGAAGTAGAAAGAAGAAATAACAGATTAAAGCAGAACTAAATGAAATTGAAAATAAGAAAGCACTAGAAAAAATAAACAAAACCAAAAGATGGTTCTTCGAGAAGATTAATAAAATTGACAAAGCCTTAGCTAGACTAACAAAGAAAAAAGGAGAGCAGATGCAAATACATAAAATAAGAAATGAGGAAGGGGATATCACCACTGACACAATAGAAATAAAGAGCTGCAGATATTCTTGCTGTCCTGATTTTGTGATAATCAGGGTAGGCTAAACATTCACTATATTACAAACCATGCATGTGTCCCTAGAACTAGTTTTTCTCCCTAGGTCTGGTTTTTAGAATTCTGGTGATAAACCAAGCCTGATTTATTATATGACCATCCTGTATGGGAAATGACTACAACTCTAGGTATCTTTGGTCAACCTTAAGAGATATAGCAGGGGGATGGATGTGGTTCAAATGGTTGGGCATCCGTTTCCCATATGGAGGGACCTGTGTTTGATCCGCAGGACCTCCTGGTAAAAAGAAAAAGAAATGTGCACATGTGCATCATCAGGCCCTGCGAGCCACGCAGCAAGATGATGATGTAACAGGAAAGTGACAAAAGGGAGAGCCAAAACAAGACATGCCGGAAAACCAGGAACGAAGGTGGCGCAGGTGGTAGGATGTCTCTTTCCCACATAGAAGGCTCTGAAGATTGAATCCCAGTGAAGACAGGAGGAGAAGGATGAGAAGAGAGGGCAGGAAACAGACACAGAGAGTTGCCCAACAAATGGATGCAAAAACGGAGGGGGGGGGCAGGTAAAAACGGATAAAAGTAAATAAATAAATAAATAAATCCTTTTTTAAAAGTGTAGGGGAGGTAAGATACGTGATGCTATTTCGTGGTTTCTATGCAAAGGTTTCACAACAATGCAAAGTATTTGTTGTGGGGTGATATGTGGGAGCCCTGTATGGTGTTATGCGTGTTTGTTTTGTAAGTTCACAATGTTTACTGAACACTTATTGTTTATGTATGTTCATGTGTGAATGATATACTTCAATAAATTTTTAAAAAAAGAAATAAAGAGTATCATAAGAGGATACTTTGAAGAATTATATGCCAACAAGATGGATAATTTAGAGGAAATGGAAAAATTCCGAGGAACACACAAGCAGCCTACATTGTCAAAGGAAGAAATTGATGAACTCAACAGACCAATCACAAGTAGCGAGAGAGAATTAGTCCTCAAAAACCTCCCAACTAAGAGAGCCCAGGACCAGACGGCTTTACAGGTGAATTCTACCAAACATTCTGGAAAGAACTAACACCAATCCTGCTTAAACTCTTCCAAAAAATAGAAATGGAAGAAACATTGCCTAACATTCTATGATGCCAACATCACTCAAGCCAAACAAAGATGCCACAAGAAAGGAAAACTATAGGTCTATCAATCTAATGAAGAACTATAAACCACACTGTCTAATAAATCTAGATGCTAAAATCCTAAAAATACTTGCTAACCATATTCAACAACACATCAAACAAATTATACACCATGACCAAATGGGTTTCATCCCTGGTATGCAAAGGATGGTTCAACATAAGAAAATCAATGTAATACACCACATAAACAGATCGAAAGAAAAAGATCATCTCTATAGATGCAGAAAAAGCATTCGACAAAATACACTACCCTTTCCTGATAAAAACACTACAAAAGATAGGAATAGAAGGAAACTTCTCAACATAATAAAGGGTATATCTGAAAAAAACCCAGCTAACATCATATTCAATGGTGAAATCCTAAAAGTTTTCCTTCTAAGATCAGGAAAAAAGACAAGGATGCCCACTTTCATGGCTTCTATATAACATTGTGTTTGAAGTACTTGGTCAAGCACTTAGGGAAGAAAAAGATATAAAAGGCATTCAAATTGGAAAGGAAGAAGTCAAAATTTCACTATTTGCAGACAACATGATCCCATACATAAAAAGCCCTGAGAAACCTACAACAGGGTAGGTAGGGTGGGTTGGACTGTCCATGGAACTGGGGAGATGTTTGGGGGAGGGAGCAGGTGAACACTGGGGATTGGCAGGTGCATGGTTGAAACTACAATGTTAGGAATGTTCTTCTGGCAATATGGCAAGTGAGGGTTGCTGGTCTAGAGTGTTGGATGTGGGGGGCATTTGGGACAGTATGCACCTGAGACAGGCTTCTAGGGAGTGTGTGAGTGTTCATCTTGCCATAGTGTGTTATATCAGTGGGTGAAAAACCACATAATGAGTGGCAAGGTGGTGGAATCCCACCCTGGGGAGGCCTGCTATGTTCTCAAAAAGAGGGGTGGGAGTTTGAGAGCATGGGCAGTTCCTAATTGGGGAGGACAGACCAGTGTGTCAAGCCCTCAGTGTTGTTGCAAGTAACTTTCAAGCAGTGAAGCCTGGTGGTTGCCATGGGTCCCAAGGGAAGGGGGAAGGAGGAATAAAATAGATGGAACAGGGGGCATTTTGGGAGTTATGGAAGTATTCTACATGATCTTGCTATGATGGTTACAGGCTATGCTGAATTGCATCAACGTTTATAAAAGTATATGGTCCAAAATATAAACCATAATGTAAACCATTGACCATGGTTGGTAGCTATGTTTCAATATTTGTACATCAATTGTAACAAATATACCATCCACATATGAAATGCTATTAATAGGGGAAAGGGGGAAAGAGGGTGGATGTTGGGTATATGGGAGTCCCCTGTATTTGGTACATGACTTTCCCATAACCTAAAACCTCGAGGACAAAATGATAAAAGTAAGACCCTGGGGCAATAAATGGAAGAAAACGTCACTGTACATATATAGGACAACAGATCTTACAGTGATAAAAGGCAAAATGTCAAAAAAAATTTTTTTTAATATTTTTTCATTATTTTTATTACCCCAAATTTATTTATTTTTATTTTTTAACTTGTATTTTAATTCTTGTTTTTAAAACAATCATTACTATTTTATTTCCTATTAATTGTATTTGACTATTTTATTGGCTTCAGTTTTGAAGAAGTTTTGGATCACAGAAAGATTATAACTGTGGGAGGAGAGGATCATTGATGCCGGGTGTCAGTGATGGGGGATAATGGGAGGAAGCTCACCTGGGCATACATATAAGGCATATAAATGTGTTCAAATGTTCATGGGTAGAGATTCACATAATAACCAAAGGAATATCAAATTCTCATCCTGGGGAGCTCTGCCATATTCTCTAATGAATCAGCAAGAATCCAAGTACAGGGGCAATGACTAGTGAAGGAGGATGGTCCATTGATAGGCCCTTGATATTGATGATGGTGTATATGAACCTTTACTCTCAAAATTGAAACTTAACCTAGTATTATAGGGTGCTTAAGAGTTGCCTCCTGGGAGCCTCCTTTTTGCTCAAACGTGGCCTCTCTCTAAGCTGAACTCAGCATATAAATACATTAACTTCCCCTCAGGGTGGGAAATGACTCCTGGGGATGAGCCTCCCTGGCACCAAAGGATTAGTATCAAACACCAGCTAGCAATGTAACTGGAAAAGACCTTGACCAAAAGGGGGGAAAAGTAAAGAAAAATGAGTTTACATTGCTAAGAGACTTCAAAATGAGTCGGGTGGTCATTCCAGAGGTTACACTTATGCATGTCTTAGCAGGATCTCATTGACTGCCAAAGTAAATACTACTACTACCCCAAATAGCAGGGCTCCTGAGGGCTCTGTAGACATCCAGACACTATAGTCAGGGCAGATAGCTCAGGAGTTTGGTGCCTTGCCAGTGGGCACTACTTTGGAATTTATGCTCCCAGGGTGACAGAGTTGGACTCAGTTGTGGTTTCCGTACACATGGCTCTTCTGTCCTATTTGAACCTATAATTAATACTAGAATTGCTAAGTGTACATCCAAGAGACTTAAATCTTGGGCTGTCAAATGTGCCAGCTGGGCCCTGAATCCAACAGAGTTGCAACACCTCCTTTCAAGTTCATTGGTCTCACCCAGGACAACTAACAAGTAGGTGATGATGGACAACTACTATACCGAGGAACCAAGAGGGTCTACAACTACAAGCAACAGAGTCTCATCCACAAGCCCCATGGGATCACAGCCCCCTCTCAATTAGAGGTGGAGTAGGCATCACCATCCCAGAAACCTCAGGACTGGGGAATGAACTATGGACTATAGTAGACTTACTGGTATTCTACTATAGACTTATTATGATTCCAGCAATGGAAGAAATTATATCATTGATGTGGAGGCAGTGGCCACTGGAGGTTCTGAGGGCAGGGAGAGGGAAAAACAGGTGTAATACGGGGGCATTTTCAGGACTTGGGAATTGTACTAAATGATATTGCAATGACAGATGCAGGCCATTATACATCGTGCCATAACTTACAGAATTGGGTGGGAGAGAGTGTAAACTACAATGCAAACTTTAATCCACGATTAGTGGCAATGCTCTAAAACGTGTTCATCAATTGCAATGAATGTACCTTAATAATGAAGGATGCTGTTAATGTGGGAAATTGTGGAAGGTGTGGGGAGTGAGGAATGAGGCACATGGGAATCTCCTATATTTTTTATATGACATTTGTGTAATCTAAGTATCTTTTAAAAATTAATAATTAAAAAAACCTCCAAAGTGCCCAAAACCAGATAACTTCAAAGGTGAATTCTAGCAATCATTCTAAGAAGAATTAATACTAATCCTGCTCAAACACTTCTAAAACATTGATCAGGAGGGAAAGCTTCCTAATTCATCCTATGAGGCCAACATCATCCTAATACCAAAGTCAGATAAAGATTCTACAAGAAAAGGAAACTACAGACCAATTTCTTTTATGAATATAGAGGCCTAAATCCTCGACAAAATAATTGCAAATAAAATCCAACAGCACATTAAAAGAACTATAGGGAGCAGAGGTGGCTCAAGCCATTGGGCACCTCCCTCCCATATGGGAGGGTCCTGGGTTTGTTGCCTGGTGCCTCCTAAAAAGAAAATGAGCAAATAACAAGCAGACAGTGAGCCCAAACAACAACGGTGGTGTGAAGGAGAAATAAATAAATCTTTTAAAAAAGAAAAAAGAATTATACACCATAATCAAGTGGGTTTTATCCCAGGTATGCCAGAGTGGTTGAACTTAAGAAAAGCAGTTAATATAAATACCACATTAACAAAAGGGAAAAAAGCACAGGATCATCTCAACTGACACAGACAAGGAATTTGAAAAATCCAGCATCCTTTCTTGAAAAAACACTTAGAAAAAAATAAGAATCAAAGGAAACCTCCTCAACATGATAAAGGTCACATACAAAAAACCCACATCTAACACCATACTGAATGGTGAAAGACTGAAAGCCTTCCCTCTAAGATCTAGAGCAATACAAAGATGTCTATTGTCACCACTGTTATTCAACATGGTACTAGAAGTTCTTTCCAGAGCAGTTAGCCAGGAAAAATAAATAAAAGGCATACACATTGGAGTGGAAGAGGTAGAATTTTCACTATTTGTAGTTGCTATGATCCTACATATAGAAAGTCCCCCAAAATTTACAACAAAGATATTAGAGCTGAAAAATGAATTCAGTAAAGTGGCAGGATACAAGATCAACATACAAAACTCAGTAGGGCTTCTATACACTAGTAATGAGCAACCTGAGGAAATCAAGAATAATACTCCATTTACAATAGCAACTAAAGGAATCAAACATCTGGAATAAATTTAAACAAGTGTTTAAAGTACTTATACTGGGAAATCTACAAGACTTTGCAAAAAGAAGTTGAAGAAGAAATGAATGGAAGGATATTCAATGCTCAAGGATTGGAAGACTAAATATTGTTAAAATGTCAATACCCCAAATGATCTACAGATTCAATGCAATCCCAATCAATATTGCAACAGCCTATTTGCCGAAAGGGAAAAGCCAATTATCAAATTTATTTGGAAAGGTAAAGGACTCCAAATAGCCCAAAGTGTCTTGCAAAAGAACAACACAGGTGGTGGACTTAACACTTCCTGACTTTAAAGCTTATTACAAAGGTACAGTTGTCAAAACAGCATGGTAAAAATAAAAAAAATAAAAATAAAAACAAAAAAGAAAAAAAAACAACCCAGCATGGTACTGGCACAAGGATAGATATATAGAACAATAGAATTGAATTGAATTGAAAGTTCAGAAATAGGTCCTCTCAATGGCCACCTGATTTTTGACAAGGCTACCAAGTACACTTAACTGGGAAGAATAGCCTTTTCAACAATTGGATATCCATATGCAAAAAAAAATGAAAGAGAACCCCTATCTCACACCATATAAAAAATTAACTCAAAATGGATCAAAGACCTAAATATAAGGACCATGACTATAAACTCCATGAAGAAAATGTAGGAAAGCATCTTCAGGATCTTGTGTTAAGGAGTGTACCTTAGGCTACACCCAAAGAACAAGCAATAAAAGAAAAAATTCATAAATATGTTCTCATCAAAATTTAAAACTTCTGTCTTCATAAAAGTAAAAAGAGAATCTACTCAATGAGAGACAATATTTGGAAACCACATATCTGATAAGGGTTTAATATCTAGCATATACAAAGAAATCCTACAACTCAACAATAAAAAGACAAATAACCCAATTAAAAAACGGGCAAAAGACTTGAACAGACATTTGTCCAAAGAGGATATACAAATGGTTTAAAAATACATGGAAAGTTGCTCAACATCATAGCCATCCAGGAAATGTAAATCAAAACCACGCTGAGATACCTTTCACATCCACTAGAATGACTACTATTAATATAAAAAAACAAAAACAAAAGTTACAAATGTTAGAGAGGATGTGGAGAATAGGAACACTCATTCATTGCTGGTGGGAATGTAAAATGTTGTAGCCACTGCAGAAGACAGTTTGGCAGTAACTCAGAAAGCTAAGTATGAAATTATCATATTGCCCCCACAATCCCACTTCTAGGCATATACCCCCAAAGAACTGGAAGCAGGGAATAGAACAGATATATGTACACTGATGTTCATAGTGACATTATTAATCACAATTGCCAAAAGATAAAGGCAACCCAAGTGTCCATCAACTGATAAATGGATAAACAAAATGTGGTGTATACACACAATGGAATATTATTCAGCATTGAAAAGGAACGAAGTTCTGATTCTAGTGACAACATGGACGAACCTTTAAGACATGTTCAGTGAAATAAGCCAGACACAAAGACAAATATTGTATGATCTCACTGATGTGAGATAATTAGAATAAGTAAACTCAGACTTAGAATTTAGAATATAGGTTATCAGGAACTGGGTTGTGGGTAGGGAATGAGATGTTAATGCTTAAATTGTACAAAATTTCTATATGGGTTGAATGTAAAGGTTTGGAAATGAATGGTGGTGATGATAGCACAACATTGTGGGTGTAATTAACAGCACTGGATTATATATATGAATGTGGTTAAAAGGGATAAGTTTAAGTCATGTACATGTTACTAGAATGAAAATTAAAAGATAAAACATAGGACTATACAGTAGAGAGAACCCTATTATAAATGATGGATTATAGTTAATAGTACAATTATAAAAATGTTCTTTCATGAATTCTAACATGTGTACCACACTAATGCAAGGTGTTAAGAATAGGTGGCATATGGGAAAAAATACACCCTAATGTAAGCTATGGACTATAATTAACAGTACACTAAGGCAAAATGTTAATAAATGTGGGGTATTTGGGAATGCTGTATCTATATGACTTTTCTGTAAACCAACTTCTCTAATTAAAAAATTGAAATTAATATTCAAATTGAAAGAAGGTTCAAAATAAAGAATAAAGTTCCATGTACTTATCACCCTGCTTTAACAATTATCAACTTTCTGCCATTCTTGTTTATCTCCTCCATGAACTTTTTTTCCTGAAGTATTTTAAAACAAGTATGCTATATCAGTTTTCTAAATACTTCTGTATGTATCTCTAACAGATAAGGACATTTTAAGTATGCCAAAATACTATTATCACACCCCACCAAACACTTAACAATACCCTAAAGAAGTATCTATACACAGTCAATGTTCAGTTTTTCCTGATTGTCTCAAAGTCTTTTTCTCCAGTTGATTTGATTGAATTAGGATCCAAACAAGGCCCAAATATTGTATTTGGTTAACATCTTAAATCTCTCAATCTATTACAGTTCCCCTTCCTTCCTTCATCTCTTCGTCCTTCTTTAATGTTTTTTACGCATTGAAGAAACTGGATCAATTGTCCTGTGGGATGTTTCATCTGTTGAATTTGGCTGATTCTTTTTTTTTTTTTTTTTTTTATGGGTAAAAATCAAAATTCTCACAATACATACAAACATTTGCAAAATGATATATAAATATATATGCATATATGTGTATTTGCTTACAAAAATGTTGTTTATATATATATATATATACATATATTTTAAGAGGTGCTTAGATTACCCAAAATATTACACGGAACCCACTGATTCCCATGTTGCCCACCTCCCACACCTCCCATCACATCCTACACAAACATCTCCCACAGTGTGGCCCACCACCCTCAATGAATTTACGCATCCTGAAGCCTTGCCACCAACATTAAGATTCTTTCTTAATGTTGATGTTTAACAAAACGCTCTCTCCTCCCTGTATTCTGTCAACTGGTAGTTGAGCTAGAGACTTAAGTAGACTCAGTTTTAAATGGGAGCAAGAAGAAAGAATACTTCATAGATGGTGTTAAATGCTTTATCTTATTATAACAGGAGATACAATGCCAGATTTTCCTATTTTTAATGCTATTAAAGATTGATCTTTGTTTTCCATTGGTGTCATTCTGATATGTTTATTTTAAAGCTTCTGATAATTACCCTTTTAAGGTCATGATTCAATTTATAAAGTTGTACTCCAAACATGAAAACTTTTGTTCAATTCTTGTTCATAGAATGTAATTAGGAACAATAAGTACAGTCTTTACCATCTATATCAGAATTCAGAACATTTTCAAATCATTTTTAAATATTTTTGCATGTGTGCATGTATGTTGGTGAGTATGCATGTGTATGTGTATATGTACATGTATGTATATACATACATGTGTGTTTTATAGGTGTATATCTATTTTTCCATTGGCAAAAGTACTGTTCATTCAATAAAGAAGTCCTTGTTCCATGGAATCTTAGGAACTTCAGATATCATGTTTGAAAAAAGAATGAAAACAATAAATGACTAATAAACTCTTAGGAGAATAAACCACAATACGGGATATAAATTTCAAATATGGGCAGTAAAGCATATTATAAATCATGTGACTAAAACTTTTTAAATGTCACTCCTTTATTTCTTTCCTTTACTCCCTCAGGCATAATTAATTATGCCCTCTTTTGTATATCCATAGGATATCTCACATTGTATTGTTACTCTGGATTTGATTTGCATGTTGATTTCCCTTCTCAAATTTCTTGAGAGTAGAGGATGTCATTTTCATGTACAGCATAGATATATATTGCATGTTTGCTGAATTATTTGTTGAACCTTCAAATAACTTAAATATTAGAAAAGAGTTTATATTATCTACTTACAGCTTTTTCCATCACAAAATGTCTATTTTCTACCAAAAAAAAAAAAAAAAAAAAAAGCTAGCTACATCAAAGCCTAATCCATCCAACTTTAATGAATGGGCTTTTAACTTCTATACCAAAATGAGTAGCAAAAATGGAAGGGTGGCTTTGAAGACCAGAGACAAATGCAGAAATAAGAAATAAGACAAATAACTAAGAAAAAAAGACAGTCACAGCTACTAAAATGAGCATCTTTTAAAGCATGCTCTAAAGATATTTAATGAATCTTAGAGATAAGCTCCCACCCAGATGGGAGCCCCTCTATTATCTGACAGACAAAAGGTCTCCTAGATGAAGAAAATATTTAATTCCATGGTATTCTCTAGTATGAATATTTGTATTGAGACATTATAGGTTGATTTCTGATTTCACAATCATTGAGATAATTTAAAACCTACATGGATTTTCCCCACCAGCTTGCAGAAGGAAAAAGCTCTCCCAAGTCAGGCTCCTATGATATTTGTGTGTGCCCAAGATTTTAGATTAAAAGGCCATCTTCAGAAGAAGATAGCAGCTAGCTCCTCTCATTCACAAGAGGTAAAAAGATATGCATGTGGTAGGTATTAGAGTTATCAAGTAAAAGGCTAGTCCTTTGGATTTGGCATTCAGGAGCAGTCTTGGGTGGTCATAGCTAATCTCTTCAGTTTGTGACCCTTTGATCTGGTATATTTCAGTTGCTCAGCTGGAGAACCTGAGGCAGCTCAGCCACTATCAACCAAGACTGTAATTAAAGTCATCGTTATCAGTGAGTACCTATCTAAGCATTAATGATCACCAGGCCACTAATAATGCCAGTGGGGCGGGGGGAGCAAAGTCCACCTCAACCAATTGGTAAATTGGTTTCAATCAATTCACCAAAAGGCAAGTTATGCTCTGGCATTTGTTACTCAGAGTCCAATAGCAATCACATGGGCACTTATTAAAAGGTTGACTCTCAGGCCCACTCCCAACCTAGGGAACCAGAGTCTGCATTTTAAAAGATCCACAGGTGATTTGTATGCGCAATAAAATTTGGAAAGTACTCCTCTAAAACTATGGTCCATGGATTAGCAGCATCAACAATACCTGAGGGCTTATTAAAAATGCAAATTCATGGGTTCCACCTCTAACCCACAGAAACAAACTGTGTAGGAGTGGAGCCCAGGTATCTCCATTTTAGAAAATTTTCAGAGTGATTCTTATTCACCCCTAAGGTTTGAAAATAATTGCCTTAGAAACCAGTTACTCAGAGGATCTCTACCCAGGAGTTGGCTACCAAGGCCTTTTTGTTACCCATTGGCCCTCTACAGCCTGCCCTTTGGCCATCTAATTGCTAATTAATTTGGAATGCGTGGGGAAAAGGAAACAAATCAATCTATTTTTCTTCCCAATAAGATTTATGGTAAAGGTTTTGGAGAAGGCCACATAATTAGAGTGGGGTATTTAGAGTTATCGATGGATTACTGTACTCCATGAAACACATTTCCTCCATTACAATGGCTAATTAGCAGCAGACCCTGAAAACATTCTTTTAGAAAGGCTATTTCAAAACATAATGTAATGTCATGTGCAATAGAGAATGACACTAACATAACTCAAGAAAATAAAGACCTTTTATTCCCCATGAACTTGAAGTATGCTGAATATGATCAGGTACACATTCTTTAAGAATTCTAGAGAAGCCCTCTACAACTTTTCCTTAATTCTGTAGAACTTTGCAGTAGTAATAAGCATTACCAGAAGTCAGCAAATTTCTATCTATTTAAGGACCATAGTCCTTAAACATAGTTTTTTCATGCTGTGAGGAGAAAAAGAATGCTCCTGAGGAAAGTGTACTTAAAATGATAAACTATAGATTGTCCTACATTTTTGTTTGGATAATCTGAAAGATGAATTACATTTTGTTTCAGGAAATTGTACTGTACATGAAAATAGATCTATGTGATAAAAGTACATGCTGCTCACATAAGTAACCATGATGTTATTTTAATGTTCTCACAAAAGCTTTAAATGTTCTACCTCAAGGAAAACATTTTAATTAGCCCGAAAAGTTATTCTTCTTAACACTATCAGCTCCTTTACCCACCACCCACTTCCCGGACCTGCTAAAATGTGCCAAATACAAAGAGTAAAAACAGAAGTAGCAGAGTAGCAGTTCATGTAAAGCATGACGGATGAAAGTACCAGGCAGAAACTATGGAGGAAAAAAAAAAATTGTCCTTGGAAGTGCAAGCACTTCTGCAGAACAATTAACTTAATTAACCAGACACCATGAATATTCATAAGGCTGTTAATGTCTCCCACATCCAAACAGATAAATGTGATGTAATGACTTCCTAGTCAAGCATATCTAAAATTCTCATGAAAACTGCACCTACACTTTGGTTCTTTGCCTGAAATATCATAGAAATTAACAGTCCCTCGGCAATATTTTATTCTCTTCAAATTAATTGGAAAGCATGAATTTATTTATGTTAACTCTATAGGAATATGTGGCTCACAGCCATCAGTATATGGATTGAGCCTTGTTTTACAACAACTGGATTGCTTTTTTATTTTTATGTCCTCTCAGGTTTTTTCCCTCCCCGCCCCCACCCCCACACACTTTTTAATCGGAATCTCTGTTTAGTTCCTTAGCACCAGTTCCCATAGCAACAAACACCATTGCTAATGGCCAGCAGTTCAAATACAGGCTTCCCCACATCTGATCCATTTGAATCTGACCATAATTCAGCAGCTTAGTCTGTTGGCTCAGTGGAGTAATTTACTAAACACTCTCCCTCTGGGTCTCTCTCTCCAGGAGGCAAATGGCTTCAAAAGCAGACTGTCTACTCACGTTCAGAAGCTTGGAAACTTCCTGCCTAGCTCTTGTTTCCATTTTCTGCCTATCAAAGCCCTGACTAGGCATAGAGTCCTCATATTAAATACATTCCATACATGACTTCCTCCTCCTATTAGATGGAATCATTAAGCTGGAAACGCCTATACAGCCCTCAGAGTTTTGGCAACATGTAGTACCATCGAAACAAAAAGCCTTATAATGGCATTTCTACAAATACCCACTGTTTATGTAGAATGCTTTCAAAATCAGAAACAAGCTTTAAATATACAATAGTCATAGAATGCGATGATATTCCTTTATAAAATCTGAGCTACATATTAAAAAGGCAAGCATAACCACCAGCTTGGTAGCCTATCTACATCATGTCAAATACAACCCTTGGGTGGGGGCACCCATCGTTCAAAGTCTGATGCACAACAGTTAATGAAAGAGCCTCAGGAGTGTAAGTCTTAATGAAGGGAAACAGTGACCTACACGTGATCAATTTACATGGAGGGAAATGTTGGAAAGATTCTGCCCTCTCAGAGCAACTAAAATGACGTGAAAAGGTCCAAGTGCTGGCCCCAAATGAGTCTTTTTGTTGCTATTGCTGTCAGTTGAGGTAAAGTTATTTTGTTGGCTTGCACTAGAAATATACAAAGCACTCTTCTCTCTATATTTTTAAATAATCAGAATACATCCTAAAATCTCTCTCAATTCTTGCTTTTATGGAAGACTTTATACTCTAAAAGGATATTTGGATATCTTTTGTTCATTGTCAATTTAACAATACTAAGCATAATGAAAGTTATATCAAAGGGATAGAATGTTGTGTATTTTGACCTTATGTATTATTTTCTATTTTCATAGAGAAAATTATTTTTCTGGTTGTCTTTAAGAGATAATGTGCAGGGGGTGGGGTGGCTGTGGACCAAAGTAGATTAGTTATCATGGATGTTATCTTGTGTTGGTGGAAGAACTTGTAACATTGATATAAAGATAGGGTTTCAGAAGGGAGGGGGGTAATGAATGGGTGGAATAGGGCATATTTGGGACAGTGAGAGTCTTCTATATAGTGCTGCAATGATGGACGCATGATATTATGCATTTGTCAAGGACTATGGAACTGTACAGCACTAAGTGTAAACCTAATGTACACTACAGACTTTGGTTAGTAGCAATGCTTCAATGTTGGTTCATCAATTTTAACAAATGTGCCACACTAATATAAGATGTCAATTATAGAGGTAGCTGTGTGTGGGGGGGGCAGGTTTATATGGGAATTCCCTATACTTGTGGTGTAATTTTTCTGTAAATGTAAATCAAACTTTTCTTAAAGTTTAAAAAAAAAAGAATGTGCAATGACTTGAAAATGGGGAAAAATAACCAATTTTCACCACTATTTTTCATTTAAATAATTTCAGATGAATGAGTTGTATGAAATAATAACCAGACTGCTCCCTTGCTCTAAAACCTTCCATTGTTCCCTATTTCTTATCAAATACAATCCAGACCTTTTACTGAGGCATCTGGGAATCTGCATGGTTTGGGCCTATTTTGACATCATTTTCCCCACAAATTGCCTATTTTCTATTCCTCAAACATTGCTCAGTTTTTCTCACCTTTGCATTTATTATTTTTGCAACCAAGAAAGAAACTCGTTTTCATTTCTTCAGCCCAGATCCTACCCGTTTTTAGGGCCTAATTCAAATGTTACTGACTCTATAAAATCTTCATTAAATTCATTCACCTAGTGAACATGAGTGCTCACTATATCTCATGTTCTATTCTAGTTGCTGGAGATATAGCCACAAATAAAAAGATTAAAAGCTTTGCCCTGGGAGGCGGCTGTGGCTCAATCAGTGGGGCTCCCGTTTACCATATGGGAGGCCCCAGGTTCGGTTCCCGGGGCCTCCTGGTGAAGGCGAGCCCGCCCGGATGGCGTGGTTGGCTGACCCAGTGAGCGCGGGCAGCAGGGGGGGGATAAATGAATGAATAAAAAAAAATCTTTAAAAAAAAAAAAAAAAAAAAAAAAAAGCTTTGCCCTGGGAACGGATATGGATCGAGCAGTTGAGCTCCTGCCTCCCACATAAGAGGCCCTGGATTCAGTTCCCAGTGCCTCCTGAAAAAAAAAAAACAACAACAACAACAAGCAGAACAAACGGAAAAAAA